>APFE030642080.1:37672-89852 GCA_000404065.3 Pinus taeda | reverse complement strand
TAGCTCTTGCACTAGGCAGATACTAGTATGTAGGTGCTGGCCTACAAAAGGCTACAACCTTCTCTTTCTTCCAGGGACCACGTTTCATAAATTTTCAGACTGGATCCATGAACATCAATCAATCATCAAGAATTTCTTCATCAACCAATCTCTTTTCACCAATTAGATTTGAAACAAGTAGATACTTCTCTAACAGCTGTACCCAAAACACAGTACCAGAAACCACACACCAAAATTTGAACCCAGAACACTGCAGCAATAGACAGAAGCAGCTAGATCACCACTTAGAGTATATACGCTATTTCAACAGCCTGAAACTAGCGTGTATACGCTTATGAGTATGGCACAAAATGTGTATACGCTTCTTTACTTCACTGAATCTGTGTGTATACGCACCTTCGCTTCACTGAACCTGCGTACAGATCTATAAAAGATAATTCACTCTTTCGGATATTCAATCACTAATTAACCCAGATTATCAGACTTATAGATCAAGCAAGCGCCACATCTAGCAGATAAAAATCATACCAAGATACTATCATTCAAGCTTAAAGATTATGACCCATCATTAGAATTTATCCTTCTTTTGCGCTAAGGTTCCTCCTTCATTCAGATCCAGATCTGCGTCATAACCCAATTACCAATATACCAGCTCTAGCACTTTATCAGATATTCAATAATAATTTGGATGATTCCTTTGCCACATGATCTCCCTCCTCTTTTATAGTCTTAGGCCTTCCTCAATACCATGATCCAAAACCATAACATTTCAATACCATGAACCCAAAACTAGGGATCAACACATCTGACGAGATGCCATGGTCCAAAACATAGGTTCAATCCCAAGAACTAACTACCATGGACCAAAAGTATGATCCCCAACATATACGTGCTTTTGTAATGTATAACCCGCGTGTATACGCGTATTCATGTAGATGAACCTGCGTATATGTCTTTTTCTTCTTTCTAAGTGTCTGAACTGAGATCTGTTACCAAAGAGAGTATCCATCAAGGACAACACATGTGCCATAGCACCAAACCTGTGCCATAATTCCAACACTTGCAACAGTTGGAATTTGTTAAAAGTGATGCTGATCCCAATCTATACTATTTGATAGTAGAGAATGAGCCATTTATTCTGGTATTATATGTGGATGACCTATTCCTAACTAGGTCATCCAGGCTCATACAGGATTGTAAGAAGAATATTGAAGGCAAATTTGACATGAAGGACATGGGGTGATGCATTATTTTATAGGGTTGGAAGTTTAACAGAAGAATGGGAGATCTTCCTTGGAGAAGGAATATATGCTACATAAATTCTGAATAGATTTAGAATGCAGGATTGTTGACCCATGGCTACTCCCACGGTCACCAACTGGAAGAAAATAGATGCATTAGGAGACAAGGAAGTAGACCCCACCTTGTACATGTAGCTCATTGGGTTTCTCATGTATCTGGTCAATACTAGGCCAGACATTTGCTTTGTTGTCAACACCCTTAGTCAGTTCACGGTAGAACCAAAAAGGGTGCATTGGGTAGTAGCTAGGCACATTCCTAAGTATGTGTGCAAAACAATCGGATATGGGTTGAAATACTCCCGAGGGAAGGACACCAGATTGAATGGGTTCACAGATGTAGGTTGGCCATGGTCTTCAATAGTTAGAAAAAGTACCTCGGGTTACTGCTTCAGTGTTGGATCGGGGATGATATCTTGGTGCAGTAGGGAGCAGAAATTAATAGCTCTAAGCTCAACAGAAGCAGAATATAAGGCAGCCAGCACAACTACGTGTGAAGCTATATGGCTTAGAAAATTGTTTGTGAGCTTGTTTAGAAAAAGGATGGAGGCGACCAGGGTTTACTGTGATAACCTAAGTTGTATCAAATTCTTTGAGAATCCAATATTTCATGATCAGTCGAAACACATAGATATCCAACGTCACCTTATCAAAGACTACATTTAGCATGGGGCAGTACAACTGCAGTATGTCCCAATAGGAGAGAAGGTAGTTGATATACTCACAAAGGCTCTCAGAAGAGCTAAGTTCACTTAGTTCATAGAGAAGATGGGTATCGTAGAAAATCCATTTCAGTAGTAGCAATAGTTTTCAGTGTAGGGACAATTGGCAATGGCAGTGCTAGCAACAACACAGATGTAGAAATTCAGAGGGAGTTGTAGTATAGATGCAGTGTTTATTGTGGCAGGGTCAGCAATGGTACATATGCAAAATTTGCATAGAGGTTTGTGGACAACATGATAGACATCAATAACACAAAGGGAGATGTTACAGAACAGAGTGATGCTTCAATAGGTTGCATTGCCAGAGCACATTCCTTGCTAAGAGGGACTTTTGATTTTTGGTAGCATTGAATGTGATCTAAGTCTCAAAATTTGCAGGGAGGCTTAGACACATGCATTCTCAAATACCAAGAAATTGTTTTGGGTAATTCCACTTGGAGATATTTTATTAAAATAATTAATTATTTTTAATGGGACCTTAAGTCTAAACTTAGGAAACTAAAATTATTAATGGGTATTAATCTAAACTATGAATGAAAATTCTAGAAGAACGTAGAGATCAAGTAAATATGATCCTAGCCATTGATTAGAATATAATTTGGGCCATTGATTGATCAATGAGAGGATTATAAGAGGAGTCTTGATGGGCACTTGGAGAACACACGAGAGGTAGATACTCAGTTACCTGAGTTAGATCGATTTTCTCACGGGTCAAAGTTCGTCAAGAGAAAATAGAATTAGATGGAGAGTTGTAGGTGAGAAAGGAAGAGAGGGAATCAACATATTTTGAGAGTGCAAGGCAACAAGATGAAGAGTAAGAAGAAGGCGACGTAGAAAGAGGCAATGCAAATACAGATTGATGCAGAGCCTGCGTGGGCAGCTAGATGCCGGGCTAGTGTGAGAAGTTTGACGTAGAGGGATGCGGAGCCTGCATGGGCAGCTATACACTGGGCCAGTGTGATAATTTTTATGCAGGGGGATGTAGAAGGATTTCGGGGAAAAGGAGTACTTCACACGGGTCATAAATTTGTCAAGAAGTGTCTGTAAAATTTCTCACTCCTGTTTTTCTAGTTGTAATTTGTACATGAGAATTTGCTGAAGAATAATAAAGGAACCCTCATCTGCTGCACTAATTGTCCCACATTGGGTTTTTCTAGGGATTATTGTCCAAAATTAACCGTGTCATTATGATTGTATATGTGATAGTATTTTTCCTTACATTTACTTTCTGCAATATTTTATTGTGAAGGCTGTAGTAGAATATATTTTGATATTTGTTGTGAGAACACTGTGAATAAATTATTTATGAGATGATAAGTATAAGAAATAATATTAATCACTACAGTAGGATTTATATTTAAACATTTTCACATTAAATATGCTGATCATATGATTGATTGGTCTGTATTGAAGGTGGAGCCAAAAGGATAATTCCAGCTGGAACCACAATGTATATTACAAAGAAAGATGATCATGCTCCAGAACTGAGAAATTGAGTTGGTTAAAGTGTAGTGGAAGCAATTTGGGCCCGATGAATCTACACAAGAGATGGAGGATCAGATGTGAGCTATGTATCCTTCATTGTTTTTCAGTTGAGGCAAAGCAATTTTGGTGTGATGTTTGGTATATGTTTTGGCATATGTTTGAGTGATGTTTTGATATATATACATATGTATGTGGATGTAAATATCGCCATGAGCTAAGTTATAAAGCTCCAATAAGAGGTATGGGTGTCATGTTATTATGATATTATGTTTTCATGTTGGTTTGCTCCTCAGTAGGGTGATAATTGTAAATATTGCATCGAGCTATGTTATAAAGATCCATGGGAAGTATGTTTTCTTTTCAAAGGTTTTGCTAAGGTATAGGTGTTCTTGAACACCGAGGATGACGTCCCCCAAGGGGGAGGGTTTTGCAACAACCCTGGTGAAAATTCCATGTAATAAAAGTTAATAAAGGAAAAATAATAACAACAGATTATGGGACACCTATTTGAAGCTGAATGTTGGGAAAAACATCATAGTGTGGATGTTTAATTGGTTTATTATGGCTAAGGAAATTGGCTAAGGAAATGCATAAGGCATTTGGAAAGGAAAAGTGGCATTATTTGGCATTTTATTTATGAAATAATGGAAATTAGGAGAAAAGGAAGGTGAAAGGTCACGGGTTGCATATGAGGAGGAAAATGAAGAAAATAGAGGCCTAAAGCCATATTTTGTGTTGCCATGGTGAGCCTAGGAATCCTCTACTGATGAATGGTGGGATATATAGTAAATATTAGAGGTGGGTGCTCTCCATTAGGTCTAATAAGCTCAGGATGGGATACATGGTAAAGCCTGGAGAGTGGAGTCTCGGTTAGGGCCTAGTGATCCAGTGTGGATTGTGGTAAAGCCTAAAGACTAGGAGACAAGAAAATTTCTCACGGTGTAGGTGTAGAAATCCGGTGGCATCCATGCTTGTTTTGTCCTAGTGATCTGGTGGGTATCATGGTAAATCCTGTTATTAGATGTTTATTGTTTTGGCCCAGTGATCTAATGTGGATTGTAGTAAAGCCTGGTTTCTATTGATGAGGGTGAGGTGGTTTAGCCTCGGGATGCCTTGGTTGGTTCTTTTGGTTTGAGTCCCACATTCATGCTTGGAATATGGCATGGAGGTGATTAGATGAAGAGAGATTTGGCTCAACCAATCTTTGGTTGGGTGGAACATGGTAGTCCCATACTGGGTTGAATTTTGCAATTATTAATAGAAGGTTCTTTCCTTGGTATATTATGTGTACATGTACTGGTTTATATGTGGATTCTATGGCTGATGTATCCTTGATATTTATGTTGTTATTATGTTGGTTATAAGCATGTATTATGACAATGATGATGTATGGCTCTCCTCATGTTTTGATTTGTAAATGAATGAAAGTTGTATCTATGACCTAATAAATGATAATGCAGCTAATGATATAACCGAACAATGCTTCATAGCGATTCTCAAATAAGTATGAGATCCCTATGCTCAAGTCTATTGTTTAAACATGTAGATTACATATTTGTGACATGTTTGACGAAATTCATGTCATGGGTAGTACGGGTCCAGCATAGTCCTTGTTGATGTTTTTGAAAATGTACCTTTGTTTCGCTATGAAATTTCATTTATGAACCTGTCATTGAGTTCTGGGCAGTGACCTGGGCTCTGGGCCTAAAAAAGTGGCACAAATCCCGGAGTCATAAGCACAAGACTGAGGGGAGAAGTCCCTAGACACACCCATGCCTTGCCTTGGGAGTGACTAGAGCCTTCTAGATGCACCCTTGTCCATATCAAGGGAGAGTCTAGGGGCTTAATGGTCTAAAAACACAGTGGGACCTAATAACTAGTCATGGGGATGATTGGGAAGGCTTTCGGGAGTATTGTAGTAGGTATAGAAGTTATGTGTTGTGGGATTTCGTTGATTCCACTTGCTTAAGGCCACCTAGGAGGTTGAACCCCATTATAGTGGCCTCTCATCACATATTTACCCTGGTTGGATGATTACTTGGGTAGATGTGGGATGAGGGTGTTAAAATGTTGGGGGCAACCCAACTTGGTCTTGTTTTAGTCAAAGACCCCGCATTTTTAGGAGTGGAGCGTGTGGAGCCCGCAAATTTTTATTCATCACGCAATGTCTAGGGGCTTTGGGGTGGGTTAAAGCCCCTTATTTTGTAACATGCATTGACTGTTAGTTCATTGTTTTGTCAGATCCATAGCATGTTGACCATGGTTTTGTAGTAATGGAGTCTATATAAGGAGATGTAATACTCTGTCGAGGAGAGGAGAAGTCAGATTTGATGTTGATGAATTAGTCATATTTTTTGTCTTTAATCTGTATTTTGGGCCTTAAGGGAAGGCTCCACAGCTGAGTGCACGGAGGCCTGGAAGAGTCTATAGCTGAGTGTGTAGACCACCTGCAGCTAGGTGTGTAGGTCGAAGAAGTGTATGTATTGAAATATCCATCTTAATAAAGAAGAAGAGGATTTGGCGAAGTCTTGTGTATCTGTGTTTATACATACTGTTATGCATGCTTTTTATATAATTATGGGAAAGAATATATGTTATACTATTTTTTGATATGTTTATGTGATAAGTGAAAATCTGTGAAGTAAATCATCAACGCGAAGTTATTTATGTATGCAAAGTTGTAGATAGGTATTAAAGCTAAGAAAACACATGGATGCCACAACATGCATATCCCTCTGATTGCAGAGACCTGGTTTTGCAACCTCCCATAACCGCTTCGGGTGAGACTGCGATTTGCTTGCAAGTCGTTACCAGAAGGGCCAGTGGTTGAGGGTTTTTTTGTTGTGCAATACACTTTGAACCTGGGTCCAAGCCGCTTAAGCCAATAAATGGTTCTGTTGCCGGGACTAGGATCTGTTTGAGGGATATTATTTGGCATTCGTCAAAGCAGGAAATATAAGAGTGGGTTGAATAGAAAGAAATAGAATTTTTAGAAAAATCAAATAGAAACCCTCGACTATTGACTGAAGACTGGTTGCATAAATATATCTTCGAACTATATGAATGGGTATCAAAGTTGACTGATCATAAGACTTGTTGTAAGGGAGACAAACCTAATGAGTGGAATCCTGAATTGATACAATGACTCAAGAACATCAATAACAAGATCTCAAGAGATGTTGATTTCTAGATCGATAACATTTTGGGAGGATTTATCACTGAGTTCACAGTAGATTCGATCATGTCCTATAACGTAGTTGAACGAATATTTTTCAAAGGATTGCGAGGTAAGATCTTAAGATAGTTTAATCTCTGGATTAAGATGTTGTTGTGTGAAAAGGGGATATTATGAATGCAGTCAGATTAATGTTTGGGCGAAGAGGGAATAAGTTTGAACCAAGACCAGGGTCTAAGTGAAGTGGAAAACAATATAGAGTAGATCGAAAATCGAAGAACTTGATTGAGACTGACTATTTCTCCTTGTTAGGTGGATTTGAGAGAGAAGAATAAGGAAGTAATCCCAAAACCCCAAGGCATTTCCCCTCCCATCTTGAAGGTGCACCAAAGTTAGGAGTTGAGAAAAATCAGGGCGTCTTTGGGATTCCCCATCCATCTATTCCCCTTAACCCCCACCCCCCTCCCCATAATTACCCTACACCACCTCCCCCTCCCCCTCCACCTAGCGCTCTGAGAAGAAAATGGCTGATGATCTTAAGCTACCTATCTTTAAAGGACTTGGATCAGAGGATCCTAACCAATTCTGGTTTGTAGCTGATGCAGTATGGAAAACAAGATAGATCACCAACAAAGATGTAAAGAAGGTGCAACTCGTCATGACGCTACGAGAAAGAGTGCTGACATGTTAGATGAAGTAATTTGAGACTAATTCGGTTGCTTTGTTGGATGATATTAAGAAAGCGCTAGTATCGTAATTCAAGAAGCTGAAGTCAGAATCACAGTGCATCACGAAGCTGAAGGAAATTAAACAGTTGAATACTGAGTTCGTGTGGGAGTTGGATCAATGATTCCATGTGTTAATGGAACAAGTAAGCTTTAACATACCCTTAGAACAACATAAAGAGTGGTTTATAGCCATGCTATTGCTACATATCATGTTACCCTTGATGCAACAGAAGTTCGTGACTCAAACTGAAGCATTAGAGATTGTGGTGAAGCTGGAACCTTTGCCTATCAGAGATACTCATGCAAAAGTACAACAGATTTAGAGCCAAGTAGAAAATTTGACCTTGGAATTGAAATATCTCAAGAAAGGTAAAGAAACCAGATTATAAGTATGGTGTACAAAATGCAAAGTAGAGGGCCATTATAAGGATAAATGCCCGGTGTTCAGAGATTATTTGCCAAGTGGAGCACCTAATCCAGTAAACCCAGGATCAATTTTGTGGTGCAATATTTGTAGAACGAGAAGCCAAAACCACTTTGAATATTTATACTTATTAAAAAAGTACGTGTAGACCCCAAAGAAACTATTTTGCAACTTTAGTAAATCAGTAGGCCATGATGAGAAAAATTGTCAAAGTTATGACTTGATGATGGAGCACACTTCCGATGTTTATAGACTACAAGCTAAAGGACATACACATGAGGAGGCAGGCTAGCATGCTGGTCAAGGAGGTTTCCAAGGGTGAGGAGAAAGAGGAGGAGGAGATGGTCGAGGACATGACTAGATTATCTGTTATAACTGTGGAAAGGCAGGACACTTCGCTAGAGACTGTCAAAATACTACAACAACCTATAGCCAATGTAAGTATTTTGATCACGTGATAGAAGAATGTCCCATCCTTATAACGAAGATGTACGTGAAAAGGAACCAACAACCTGCAACAAATATTCAAATGATGACCGCTGAGGTAAGGAAGGATGAACTGTGCATCACCATTATAAAAAGAAGTAGAGTTGCGACTGAAGATGAGAAAGTTGATGGGAGAAAAGAAGCTGAAGCTACATGGGTAAGAAAAACTATTGAAAAATCCCTTGCATTTGATATTTAGAAGGAAAATAAAGTATTCATGGAGGTGAGGCGAAGCTTTATGGACGATGAAGATTTGACCTCTACTGGGAAACCAACAAAGAACAATAACTATGAGATAGTACTGAATGCGACACAAGATGTGGATCTGAATATTTTAAAATATTTTTTGACGAACTTGCATGAGATTGTTAAGAAACCAAAAATATGTAGAAGCAGTGCAGTAGTTGATAGACTCTTGTGCTTCTAAGGAAGTACCACAGAGCGAGATGCATGTAGTAAAAAACCTACATCGAAACAAGAAGAGGACTGGAAAATAAATGAGGCTTACTACACAAATTGGAGAAGATGACATGGATCAGGTTATCTTGGCTCTAAGATATGAAGCCAACATCTTGCCGAAGTAGACTT
The DNA here is from genome assembly GCA_000404065.3 of Pinus taeda. Taxonomy (NCBI): domain Eukaryota; kingdom Viridiplantae; phylum Streptophyta; class Pinopsida; order Pinales; family Pinaceae; genus Pinus; species Pinus taeda. The sequence continues at coordinate 80,946 of APFE030642080.1, read as the reverse complement.
GGGAATTGATGGGTAAGTTGAAGTTGCAATGGTCAACGATGCACCTAAAGATGGTGAACCAATAGAATAATGTTCCTCTAGGAAGGTTGTCAGGTATCACGATAGACATTGAAGGAGTGCGCACTACTACTGACTTTGAAGTGATCGAAATTTTGGATGATAGTAATCCCTATCCTATGTTGCTTGGATTGGATTAAAAATTTGCTAACAGGATATAATTAACTTAAAGAAAAGGAAAATGATATTTGAAAGCAACAATGTGAGAGTCATTTTTCCATTAGATCCATCAGAAGAAGCGAGTTATATTGAACTTGTTAAAGAGGAGTACATCACAAACAACATTGAAAAAATTTACTAGATAACACCAAATGGAGGAGAATGGATCAACCCTATAGCATATGGAAAATTGGGTTGGGAAAAAGACAGTTCCTGCACTTCAGAGTTAGAAGAGGAATTAGAAAACTGGAAAAATAGGTTACATGAAGTATCTACAAGATGATGTGCAGTATCACTAAAGAAGTACGATGTATGACAGTAGAGGTATGTGATTTACCTTTTTATGATGGGTTGGGTAATGTTAATACTTTCTTTAGAGACTATGAAAGACATGTGCTAGAATGTCAGAGGTTGTTAGCTCTGGATCTAGCCCTAAGAGCTACTCCTTCTGCTCATCAAACTTGAGATCTCTGCGAACCATTATCCTCCGTCTGGTAGGAAAGTACACCCGATAGTTGTGAGGTGTATTAGTGTACCCCACAAATATCCCCAACTCTACTGTTGGCTCAAGCTTCTTCTGTGCATCCTTTGTCACATGGCAATATACCGATGAGCCAAAGATCCTGAAGTGACCCACATCTGCTCTCTTACTAGAGAAAGCTTCCTTTGGTGTCTTCATCCCAAGTATGCGATGTGAGCTTCTATTCTACGAATAGATCATTGTGTTGCATGCCTCAACCCACAAGTGAAGTGGTAGGCCTTGGTCATGTAGCATTTCCCGTGCTACCCTTACAATAGTTCTGTTCTTCCTCTCATCTACCCCATTCTACTGTTTGTTATGAGGTGTCATAAACTCTCGTTTAATTCCTTCCGCTGCATAGAAGTCCTTAAACTCTTGAGAGACATATTCTCCACCGTTGTCGCTTCTCAAGACCTTGATCTTTTTCCCTAACTCTTTCTCAACCAAAGCTTTGAACTCACAAAACTTTGTGAAGGTTTGGTCCTTCTACATGAAATAAATCCAGCATTTATGAGAATAGTCATCAATGAAAATCATATAATACCTTTTCTTTGCTGTGGATGCCGTCAAGAATGGTCCACACAAATCAGTATGAACTCTCTCAAAGATAGCCTCTACTTGACTGTCTTGATCATGAAAGGAAGACTTGGTGTACTTTTCGAAGGAACAACCTTTGCATGTGTCAACTTGCTCAAGTTTGACTTTAGGAAGTCCTGTAGATATTTGTTGTATTATCTTCAAAGCCCCATGATGCAAATGGCCCAAATTCTTGCACCACAACTTGTTAATTTCTTGGCTTTGCACTAATTTTGCTTTCATACTCAATGCTACACAATCATCTACCTCTAGTTTATAGAGATTCTTCATTCGAATCCTTATCCTCTTGGTCTGAGTCGTGGCAACATGTATTAGGAATGCCTTTTCTTTACTAGAGACAACATCGTGACTGATACCAAGTTCTTCTTTAGTCCAAGCACATACATCACATCTGAAAAGGTGAGAGGAGCTCCATGCTCCCTCTAAAAAACAACCATGCCCACTCTTGAAACACTATACCTTCCATCATCAAACATCTCTATGCACATCTTGAGGTCTTTCTCCTCCAAGGCACTAAATAAATTTGTATCACCGGTCATGTGGAATGAGGCTCTACTTTCAAGATACCAGACACAACCCATCATCAATGACACCATGCATGCGATGAGGGTAAAGTCCATTTTGAACTGAGAGACTAATGCCTCACCTTCTGATCCTTTTGAGGATCCATTCTTGGACTTCTTCGATGGGAAATTAGTTGCATAATGTCCCATCTTGTGACAATTAAAGAATCTTAGTTTAGACATGTCACCCTTCTTCCCTCCATGAGAAGAATTCGATTTGAAATGGGAAGGATTCCCCTTCCCTTTTCTTGGCTTACTTGCTAAGGCCATATTTTCTTCATCATCATTCTTGGATGAATAACCATCTCATGTCCTCCTCCTGCATAAGATCCGACCACAGTCGTTCCCAATCTAGTAGTTTCTTCCATTCACAGAGTCCTGGTAGCTATTCCAACTCTTTGGAAGGCCAAGGAGAGTGAGGCTCACCATATCATCATCGACAGTAGTTATTCCCACACTGCTAAGCTCATATTTACAGGTGGTGAGCTTGTTCAGATATGTGGAAATAGTATCGCCCTTCTCCATCTTGATTCTTCAAAGCTTATCCTTGAGTGCCAATTTCCTCTGGTCGCTACTGTTTTGGTAGAGGTCCTTCAATGTCTTCCACATTGAAAATGGAGTATCCTTCCCATGGAGCCTCGAGACAATATGGTCTCAAACTCCCTCAAGGATGATCTATCTCACCTTTGCCACACACTTCTTCCACTCAGCTAAGTCTTGTGCATTAGTTGAAGTTGGCTTTGGGATTTCTTAGTCAATGAATTCCTTCAAGCCATTGTCTTCTAATACAACCTCCATTCTATCTTTCCATGCTATGTAATTCGAGCTACCTTCCAAGGCATACTCAAGTCTCAAGCCATAGAATGCCATTGGCCAACCTTGAAGTATGATATGAATTCGATTTGCACCTACAACCTCGAACTTCAAACTTCGAATTCTCTTCTCAGTATATTGTTCACAACTCATTACCATGTAGAAAATCTATGATAGGTTAACCTGATAATGCAATAATAAATCAAAGAAGAATACTATAACCTACTTATACCATCAATTTGCAGAAGCCTAAATATCGAGCTAAATAATATAACCAGAAGAAGAAGAATTAATGGCACAATACACATGAAAATGCTTTGGGGAAAGCCTCAGCTAAAAACCCACACTATTGTATTATCATACATTGTGGAAATACATAGGAATTATACAAAGCCTTAGCTCTCATAGCTAGCTAGCTCTCAGTACAATCCTCATAGATGCTCACAGGAAATCTTTGCTTCTCTCCAGCCTTCCTCTCTGCCCTCCAAGCTCCTATTTCCTTGCGTTGTTCCTTGTGGATGATTTTCCTATTACCAAGTGGAAAACCAATCCTTCAAAACTATGCAATCCTCAAGGATAAATCCTTGACTTCATGCATGAGTTTTCTCCATGAGAAAACATATGCAATCGATAGTACACTGTCCTTGAACATTAATCTCAACTGGGTCTTTCTCAGAATAGACATGCATGAGTTTTTGATGAGGGAATCTTCAGTTAATTGGAGTAGCACTAGTTGAGTGCATTAATGCATCAACTGCTGTTAACTCACTATTAGTTCCTCAATAGTTTGGAACTAATTTAACTGGACTTAACTCAGTAAACTGAGTTAACTAATTACAACTCAAATATAACTCAATCTTATCTCCTTAATTTAAGGGGTAACTCTTGCATGACTTCAAAAAGACTTCTAACTTGAATTTCACCAAATTAATTTAAAATAAATAAATAAATAATTTCCATGTAGCTGTTAAGACTAAATTCGATTTTATTTCACAATTTAATTCAAGGACAAATTAAATTGGAATATTCTTGTTGCCATATTTCAATAGTATGGAATTCATGATGTAATTTGTACCTTGCTTAACTAGGTGGTGTTTTCCCTTGTTTTCTCATTTCCTTCTCCTTTGTGTCCTCGGTGAGGCCCTTCCATTCCATATTAGGAATCATGGGAGGGTGCTCATACCTAGGGTTTTCTATCAATTTTTTCCTATAGTGGTCTCATAGATATTTAATTGTTTTTTTTACTATGGTAGTGACCTTGGTATTATTGGAGGTATATACACCAAATAGATCTTCAAGGTAGTCCATAAGCTCTTTCTTAAGTCTGGAAATTTGGAAATTCCACCTTCCACATATGGTGGGCCCAAAAATATCTAACACTTTGTGATCCATTTTTCTATAAAACAAGTTTTTACCTACATACAAAAATATACAATCATTAGTTAGAAAATAATAATATAGATGACTTATTGTTGAATTGAGGCTTCTGTGATCCATATCAAGTTAACGAGAGATTTTTCGGCGTAAATCACATGATATTTCATTTGTCGACGTGTTTCGAACCAACGAGTGTGGTTCATCGTTAGGACAAGTTGAAGAATCAGATCAAGCTATGCATGTTAAATATTTAGAGCAGAACCTCCAACGGTTATAATTCTTGACCAGGCAACGGCTATATTGACCAATATAGCTGTTGGTCAATATAGCCGTTGCTTGGTCAAGAATTATAACCGTTGGAGGTTCTGCTCTGACTATTTAACATGCATAGCTTGATCTGATTCTTCAACTTGTCCTGACGATGAACCACACCCATTGGTTCAAAACGCGTCGACAAATGAAATATCATGTGATTTACACCAAAAAATCTCTCGTTAACTAGATGACTTATGTTTGAGATAGAAAATATGGAACAATTTAAATATAAAAAATACCAGGAATTTTTGTTGTTTTTATTCGAAGTCCTTCAACATTCACCAAAAATGTGCAGTCAATTTTCTTCATTCTCTTAACACATGATTCTCTAAGAAATGAACCCATAATGTCATCAGTACCAAGGTCACCTCCGTTACCACCTAATACAAAGCCTGGCTGCATGTTTGGATTATGCTCATTGGTCAAAACTAATGGTGTGGACTCAGTGTCAGTACTAGGAGCATTTACACTCGAAGATGGAGTAGTGAATAACTTCTTCATAGACATATGCTAGATGCTAGTGCTTTCCAGATGCTCATGTTGTGTCTCGTCAATTCTACTAGTACCCACATTAAGTTGAGGATTAAATGACTATTGTGGGGGGAAAGTTCCTCCAAATAATTGTACATAAGAAAGGAAATACTTTTTTGATTAAATAATGTAAAAGTTAAAAAACAACCTTCAGAATTAAATTTATGACTTAAAAAAAATAATTCTTTAAAATATGGTTATTACCTTGTATAACTGAAGATATTTTTTCAATTTATTAATCCTAGCCTTGGTCACATGATTTCTATCCCTACTACAAATCAAATCCATAATTTTTGTTTTTGTTTTTGTCACATGCTTTCTTATTTTCACCTCAAGAGTACGTGATCACCACAAGTCTTCTTCATCAGGAGCATCATCATCATGGTGCTCGATCTAAATATTTCAACGAAATAAAAGTCAATATTTTAGTTATATAAACAAATAATCAAAATTTCACATTAAATGTAAAGCGGAATTGTTATTTGTTTACTTCTGATTGTGCAGGTGTTTTTCCACGTGGATCAACTTACTACATAATAATATAATTAGAGTAGTGAAATATTGTAGGTTTTAACCCTATAAATAAACTACCCACAAACGAATTCTTAAAACAAAAAAAATATGCAATGACGATAACATAAAACAAATATACACAGAGATTTCCCTTAGATCCTAAAACCGAGAATACCAGATCGTTTGATCATTATATTCCTTTCAATGTTACAATACATATATATACATGTGGAAGAATTCATAAACCCCAAACCACTAACCCTGGATTAGAACATAGTTGTAGTTCCCTTGATCAAATCTACAAATACCATGGGAAGAAAAGCAATGTGCTCAAAAACCATGCACAAAACCATGGGTAGGTCTACCCACCATCTTTGGGTCTGCTCAACTATTATTGGGTCCACATAACATGTGGAAAGAATATAAAACACACCCAACATTCTCCCACTTGTTGTTTTCTTTCCACACTGGGGTTCACATGAGAGCTTAGTCATTGGTCTAGGGCTGTAATGCCCATTGTTTCTCTACACCAATACAACTTTTTAGTGCTCATAAACCTTTTCAATCCATCTGCAACATTCTTCAAACTATCCACCTTTACCAACAACACCTTTTTATCTTCAACCATATCCCTCACAAAGTGGTATTAAACACCAATGTGCTTTTCCTTTGAATGATAAGTAGGGTTCTTGGCCAAGAAAATTGCACTTTTCATGTCACAATCTATCCCTATAGCTCACTATACCAACCCTATGCTTGAACAAAATCTTTGCAACCAAACCACTTCCTTGCTTACATGAGTGGATGCCATGTTTTCAACCTCTATAGTTGAAAGTGCCACTACAGACTGTCTCTTTCTCATCCAATTGAATGCTCCTCCAAATAGGTTAAACACATATCAACTTCTAGATCTTCGCTGATCCAAATCTTCAGCCCAATCTATATCAACAAATCCATGTATGTCCAAAACTCTATCCAATCCCAACTTTCCTTGGTAGCACAAACCATAACCACTAGTGCCATGTAAATACTTGAGAAACCACTTAACTATTGTCTAATGCTCCTGCCCTAGTTTTGACATAAACCTTAGCAGTACTCCCACTACATGTGCAATGTCTGGTCTAATACAGACCATTGCATACATCAAGCGACCAACTTCACTCACACATGGAACACATGACATGTCCTCTTCCTCTTCCTGTGTCTTGGGACAACCTTCAACATATAACTTTACACCTACAGGAATAGGAACTTTCACCAGTTTTCTATCTTGCATATTAAACCTCTGCCATATTGTCTCAATATACTTCCTCTGATTTAACCACAAATTCCTCTTTACTTGATCTCATTTAATTTATATCCCCAAAATATGGTTTATAGCACCAAGATCCTTCATGTCAAATTTATAGGACAACTGGGTCTTCAAATGCTAGATAATTTCTTTATCATTTCCAATAAACAACAAATCATCCATGTGCAATACCAAATAAATAGCACAATCACAAATTAATTTAAAATACACATAGTGATCTGCTTTGCTCCTTGTGAATCCAAGTCCCCGTATATATGTATCAAATTTTTGATATCACATCCTTGTTGACTGTTTTAATCCATACATAAAATTTTTTAACTTGTATACTAGTTCTTTCTTACCGTTCACCACAAAGACTTCTGGTTGCTTCATGTAAATCTCTTCTTCGAGATCCCCATGAAGAAATTTTGTCTTCATATTTATCTGTTCTACCTCAAAATCAAAAGCAGTAGCAACATATACAAGTAATCTAATAGAAACTAAATTGGAAACAAGAGAAAAATATTACCAAAATCAATTCATGACACTTGGGAATAACCTTTTGCTACCAACCAAGCTTTGTATTTCTCCAACTTGCCTTCTGCATTCATCTTCTTTTTAAACAAACATTTTTTGTCAATGGGTTTCCTTCCAACTGGCAACTCCACCAGATCCCAAGCCTCATTTTTGTCCAAAGATACCATTTTGTCAACCATGGTCTCCTTCCGGAGTTTTTCATCATTAGAGAAATATTGAGGTAAAAAATGGGTTTCCTAAGAAATAATCAAAATTTACTTTATGAGAACCAATCACATTTTAGGGGATGACATCAACCACCATGGTTGAGGTGGCATTGTTTGAGTTAAAGGTACTTGTCACATTCTCAATGGTGGATAAAAACTCAAGGTTAACCATGGTAGTGCTCTAAGTAATTTTAGAGTCATAAAGTAAAATACTCACAATAAAGGTCATTTCACACTTTTCCAATAAAATATTGTTATTACCATTTCATATTTTTTGAAAGAAACAATGCATATCCCTATACAATCTTCATGTCTTTACACACGTTTCAATAAATATTATATTTGTATATTTTCATATATTTATTTTTAAATTATATATTCATCTCATTTTATTTAATATTATAATTTCAAATTAATTGTAAGTTAATATCTATGCATATATATTATACATATGAAATCAAAATAAATAAAAATATAACCTTCTAAATTTAGGATAACCATCACCCTTCATAAAGATCTTGGAACTACTATAACCATATCATTGGTTGGATTTTTCACTAAGATAAAACCGTATGGACCTGTTTGATTAATTAGGCATACTCCCCCACTTGAACTAAAACTCAAACATAACGTATGCCACTTCTTTGACTTTTATTTCCACATTCATTTTGTTTTTCACTACTACTATACCTTAAACTTCTAAGAAAATATTTTCCTTTCAAGTCAAAAGTAGAAGAAAAAGTTGGGACTACCTCTACGCTTTTGAGATTCATAAGGGGATTTGTTTGAATTGGATCCACTTTTCTTAGAGTGTAGCATTTCTACTAATTGACCCTCCTCTAGCTCAAATAATTAGAACACATTACCAAGTGTTTCTTCCTCTTCTTCCTTTGTGATGATGTCTCTCTCCATAGGCTAATCAATGCCTTACAAATTAAGGCTTCCATTTGGACAATCATGATCCATCTAAAAAAACACACTCACCTCCTCATGCCATCACTTTTCTTTTCTCTTCCAACTTTGTGGACATATTCTCCTTGATTATTCTTCTCTTTGGGATGTTTCCAATTATTAAATCCCCTTCTTTGAATAGATGTTTGATATTCTATCGACAATTTTGAAACCTTTTGAACTTTTTTCCTCACGCCTCTATGTTTCCATCCTCACTAATACTCCTCTTAATTACATTAGTATCATGATGAATCTTCTTCATTCTATTCATCCACCATTTCTTAATCATTGAATTTTGTTTCAAATCCTATTTCCCCTCTTTAGAGCATGTGCTTCTTCCATGGCATCTTATTCTCTTAATTATTCAATACCAATCAATCCATTCTATGTTACCCCCAATAATTGGATCGTACAGTTCCATGGATCGAGAACTAGAAGACATGTAATCCTCTTCCACCTCAAAATTCCTTATCCATGTCACAATCTCCTTAACCAAGCTTTCATGAGCTCCTTTCTTGAACTACTCCTCTTCTCCTGATTTTAAATAACTCGTTAAACTCTACTACAAACTCAATATTGTAACTCTATATGGTAATTAACCTAAATATCTATTTCTCTTGAGACTTGGTGATTGAACTACAACAAAAAAACCAAATTATGGGCATTCCATTAGATCACTCTACTTTGTTTCCTTGTGAGTTGTGATTTCTCTCTTAATCAACTCAATTGTTCAAATAAATCCATGAGAACACTACATGGAATACCTCATAGGAGTCATGGTTATAATGCAATAAGTAAGACTATTGATTAGTATGATTCTTATTTCAAAAGAGATATGTATCTAAAGCACCAATCCTAAACATAACTCTCCTTCAATTTATTAATCAAGATATCAAATTGTCATACACTTTGGAAAAAAGAGTCCCAATAGCACAACTAGTTCTTATCTTAATTTCAAACCAATGTTTGCATAAATTTTCAACAAATAGGATCTATTGTAGTCTCTGCACTAGCATTTTCAATCCCTAAGAAGAGGAAAGTATCACCCAAAGAACTTTGCAAGACTTGAGATCATATGAGGCTTAATCAATATGATTGGTATCATCATATTCATTCTACAAATCATATATAATTAATAACCAACATGCATATTCATCATCATTAATCCATACCCACCTAAAATTAATTTAATAATTAAACATCATCAACTTATTTATCTATATAATACATAGGGGCACAACAATAATACTATAAAATCACTACCATTTTTTTTTCCAGAAAAGAGAAAGCATCCTTTCATTAAAAATGGAGTACATATACATAGATATAGTAACTTAAAGAGCCTCAGTGTTAGACAATATCAATGTCAACAGAGGCATCCAGACAAAAAATACATACCAAGACCATTACATACAAAATATAATCAACTAAAAAACTCGAAATATAGACAAAAATGAAAAAAATTCCAGACCACACTATACTAATACAGTAAAACCATGAATATATATAATTAAAATGATGCAAACCAAAATGTATAATGTCTGTATGCTAACAGGAAGGAAAAAATTCATAACTTATTAAGAAAAGTGTGCCAACTGGGCTAGTTGAAGATCACTAGTGATATGGAATGTTATCCTTCTTAGTAGTTGTATGCCTTTTCGCTCTTGAAAAATGATGAGTCCTTCCTCCAACTGTAGGGATATTTTGGATAGATAGTCCACCTGTTGGTTCCACTCCCTCAAAATATGTTGGAAGAAAATATTTTAAAAGATACCTTTTAGGAAGAAGATATGGTCCATCTATTACTTTAGGGAAACGACCCTTAGATGACTCTTCCTGAGCAACCATCCTAGCACACATTAAGAGTCCCCATAGACATGAAGAGAGGTAATATTTAGTGAAGCTAAAAATTATAAAATGACCCATGCAACAAACACCTCTACTTTGGTAATTGAACCAACACCAAAATTCAAATAAATATGGTAAGACACATTGCCAGGAAGGAAAAAAATAGCACCCCCTCCATGAACTCTGAATTGATATGCTCCATAAAAGAAGCCAACATTTGCAGATAGTGGACTAGGAGGGAAGTAAAATGATAGATTTCGTGGACCCTTCCAAGGATTGATATAATATGAGAAGAAACCCATGATCTGGACCAAGATGTGATTGATTTCGATAAAATCTTCCCTTAAAGATGAAGTTATTTATGAATTTATGAATACCCCATGCAATGAAGATGGGTAAATATTTATAAATTCCCATGTTTTTCTCCCACCAATAAAGGAATTGATCAAGAGGCACCAATGGACCATTATCCAAGATGTTTAATAACCTAAGGGCTTCTGACTAGAGAGTCCTAGAAAATTCACACATAAAAAATAAATGATTAACTATTTCAGAATCCTCTAAGCAAAGGACACAAAAATTTGGCCCTAAAAATCCTTTTTGTGGTAGATGGTCCAAAGTTTGAATTCAATTTTCCAATGCCATCTAAATAAAATACTTCAATTTTGGTGCTCTAAGCCAATCCCATATTTTCAAGTGCCACCAATTTATCATTTATAGAGGAGAGCAATTGTATACGGCATTGTAGGCATGACGAACCTTAATTTGTATAGATGAGGTATTCCAAGGCCATAAAATAGAATGATCCTCCTCATTTAGAGTAAGACCATTAAGAAGATTTTTTTTTGTGAATAAATCCCATTCCTCAAGAAGAGGACCTTGATGACACAAATATAAAGCACTTTTCAACCTACTAGCAAGAGGCTGCTATGAGGAAGACATAAGAGCATGCCATAATCTAAAAAAACTTTGGAAGTTGAGACAATTGATGAGCTCAAAAGATAAATGGAAGAAATAAGGTCCCCTTATAATATGAAATTACCCCAGTTTGACATTTTTCCCATTACCTACTTTCCACATCATCCATTTATTGATTCAGGGTATAGTGGCCATCATTCCCCTCTAAATGTTCAATCCTGCAGTGTGTTTCAGTGGTATAAAGGACTAGAGTCAATATTGAACATGTTGGTTTTGCAAGTATTTGTCCAAAATTATGTTGCTCCAAACACCATCCCTTGTGATTTCTCACCTTGCACTTTTCATGGCCAATGCAAGATTGAACTAGTGGAGGTTCTTAAATCCCTAGCCACTCTGGTGCTTTGGTTGGGCAATAATTTCCCACTTCACCAAATGATGATATGTGCAACTGCTTGTGTCATTCCATAAGAAATTACTCATACATTGTTGAATCTTGTGAATAGTAGACTTTCCAATCTTTGCAACAGAAAACCAATACATGGGGATAATTTTCCAAACATGATTTCATCAGAGTCATTCTGCCACTAATTGAATGCCATCTGTAGCACCGGTTGTTAACTTTTCCTTCAATCTGATTTATTAACCAATTCTAATCTTCCACATGATAGTAGTTTGGCTTGAGGAAAAAGTCCAAGTATAAAAGACCATGATCCTAGTGAGTATCTTATATTGTAGCATTGATTCAATATTCTGGATAGTTTTCTTAGGGACATTATTATAAAATAAATCGGGCCTATGTTGACTGACCAACATGCCTGAGGATGAACAATAGACTAAGAAAATTCTTCTAAATAATTTCCACTCATCTTCGAAGCCATCACCCAGAATAAGGATACCATCGACAAAAAATAGATGAGTAGTTTGGCTTGAGAAAAAAGTCTAAGTATAGAATACCATGATCCCAAGGAACCATCTTATATGGTAGCAGTGATTCAATATTATAGATATTCTACGTAGGGACATTATTATAAAATAAAGAAAGCTCATGTTGACTGATCAACATGCCCAAGGTTGAATAATAGACTAAGAAAATGATTCTAAATATTTTAAACTCATCTTTGGAGCCATCAACTAGAATGAGGATATCATCAACAAACAAAAGTACCTAGGAAGATCCTAAAGGACTTGAAGTTGATTATGGATTAAAAAATCACCAGGATCCCTAAAAAGATCATAAAAGTGAGTCCTTGCTAATTTTTCTAGATCCTATTGAGAGGCATAGGAATTACCCTTAGCATCCAAGATTTCCCATATGGCGTTCTTATTCTTCTCGTAGGAGGAAAACTTATGGAAGAATTTTGTATTATGGCAACCCTTATTTATTTAGATTTCCCTGCTTTTGAGTCTCCAAAGTTCCTCCTCCGATTTTAGTAGATCTTATTTCCTTTCAACTAAGATGCACATCGTTTTTTTTTAGATCACCTAGGAACCCTATATGAATAAAAGCATTTTGACATATGTATATTTTAGATTCAATAGACTTTAGCTCTTGGCGTTTCTCATGGATAAGATTCTAGGACCAGGCTTTCACATGGAATTTTAAATTTTTCATTTATTAGTCCATGAATCCATGGCATATAAGGAAGGATCCACCATATAATTATTCAAAAATTCATACACAAGGCACACAAAGGACTGCTCATTGAGCCAACTTCTGTTAAATTTGAAGGGATAATTTGAAGAGGATTTATTAAAATTTAGTTGCAAGAAAACAGGATAATTATCATAAATGACTTCCTGACAGATCTAGGATTGATATTTTCCCACTTTTGTGATCAAAGGATCAGCTACTAGGAATTTATCAAGACACTTTGCCACTGCCTTTATCCCTGATCTTCCATTTTTCTAGGTCAGTCCAAGAGGAGATAGACATATGTCGATAAGGTGAGACTCATAGATAATCCTAGAGATCACCTATGCAAAAGGATTAGGTAGAACATTCTCACCCCAAATTTCTTGGGCAAAGGAGGAAAAATTTAGACCACCAACAAGGATAAGGGAGTGTTCCAGTAAAATCCCACTATTGAACATGTGTTTCCAAAATGATTCTCTTTCCAAATAGGGTCCATAATAGTTTATGAGGATTACTAGATCATCAAATCCTTTGAAATGTCCTTCTAGGATAATACCAACTAGGGAAGAGAAATTTTTAAGCGTAGATTCCCTTGGATTTCAAAGGAAAACTAGGCCCCCAGAATGACCATCTGCACCCACAGAGCATATACACCAGTTTGGGAAAATTGTGTGGACAACATCCTTGGTTTTCTCCACAGAAACCATGGTTTCTCAGAAGAATATAATTGGGGGCCACTGAATGGACACTAATCTATGAAGGGCTCAAATATTAGGAGGACCCCCAACTCCCCTGGTATTCAGGGACATGATAATCATTGGGAAAAGAAAGAAGAGGGTTGCATCGCTCTAAGGGCCCTATCAGATTCATAAAATTGCATGGTTTCCACCAATGGATCACCTCGTGAGATAGATTCATGAGCCACCCATTTGAGTTCAAATCGGTATAAGATAGCGTCCACACATTTTTTATAAGCATCATGGAGAAACCATCCTCTTTATCATTTGTATAATTGAATATGAGTTGGGTTTTTGAGATGGTAAGGTTCATATATTTAAATATATTTTCCACACTTTTTAGTTTCCAAGTTTATAGTATGATTTGGAGGATCTGCACCATTTTCTAAGATCCTCTATTTTGTCGCAACATTCCATATGATCTAGACAATCTTCCAAATCATACAGGTAAACTTTTCCAAATGTCTTCTAGGTGCATGTGAATAATGAATAGTGAAATGTAAATCTCTTTTGCATAAGATTGTTGTGATTTTAGAGAAAGGTTCCTTCTACATATTTACTTATTATGAGCCAATGAAATGATTTACTTAAACTATAAATAAATATTTTACAGATTTCAAAGATAAGATCTTTTCTTCAATGAAAATTTATTCTACTGCCTGTATTATATTATGCATTTAGTTGGAATCTTTGGTAAATAAGGTATGTTATTGCAAAATCTAGCAAGCCTAGTGCAAAGCGTTACTTGGAAACCTCAGCCTTATGGAACCAAAGAGAATAACCACCATTGTCACCTTAGTGGTCTCTCTCCTGCTATTTTATGGTCAGATTTGATCCCCACAATGGAGGCTTCCTTGGCAAGATTTGGAGGTTAAATGACTAGAGTTCCAATGCAACTAGCTTTCTAAGGATCTTGCAGATAAATCACCTAGAAATATCTTCAATAAAGGAGGGTTCAAGGGTGATGGTTATGGAAGAATCTATCAACAAATAATTTCATTTCCACTCTTAATACATCCTTATCTCTGCATGAAGCTATTTTCCACCTCTCACAACCCAAGGGAAGAAATATTGAAGCATTTTGGTCATCCAAGATAGAAATAAAGCAACAACAACCATAGAGACTAGAGATCTTATACCTTTAAGAAACACCATACATGATTATCTACAATATTCAACAAGGATTCAATGTTTTTATAAAAATAACCAGTGAAACAAGGTCAACATGATATCGAGTTAGAAACTCTTAGTGGTTTGATAGAAAGAAATTGTTGCTGAAATCTATATTATTGAGTAACTTAGGTTCAAATTGTCACTAAATTCGGTTTGAATTTTTTTTCTACTAAAATTAAGTGACATTATTCCCAAACCAATATCTTAATGCTTTATTGCACTCTAGAATCCACATCTACAACATATTTTCTTGTTTCAAAACTTGTGGTACCTAGTTATCATTTCACATGATTAGTTTCACAAAGTGTTTCCTTCCAATTTAGGAGGATTTTATTAGGTAGTCCCTTAGTGAGGTCAAGTTCCACACATACTCGTGAAAAGGTTACAATACCATTTTTTAGCTTGTTTGCATTGATCTCAATGAATCAGCCCAGAGCATTATACAAATATCCACTAAAATATATAGGTGCATCAAGTTAAGAGGTAAATTAAGGAGCTAAACCAAAACAGGAATGGCCAAAGATGGCATTTTTATGGGGTTTAATTATACAAACAATGGTTGAATGGAGAGCCCTGATTGGCTCCAAAACCATGGTCCAAGCTCAAGGATCTCTTGTCGATCCCTCAAGTTCTTGAAATATACTATAAGTATCCCTTTGAGAAAAAGAAAAAATCAATGTACTTAGATCAGGTCTTAACCAGCAATCCCAAAGTATAGATGTTGAATACAAAAATCCATTAAATCGACAAATTAGAGCATTCTCCATGTAGTCAACACTAAGAGTTGGATTGATGTTTTGGCACATCAATGGATATAATTTTTTCAGTCTAATACACAACGAAGGTTGGCCCTGAGAGCTCCCTAGGAGGCTGGTTCAAAATCCTTATCTTTAAATCTTATTTAAAATAACTAGACCGAGAGGAAGAGGGCTCGCTCCTTCCTTGAACTCCACTTTGCAATCTAGAAACTAGATTTGTTATGATGTCCTTTACTATATGTGCTCAACCTATTCCCATCTTGAAGTTGTCGACCCTCATAAAGGATATTCATAAGGCAGAGGGGATCCCAATTTTTTCTAGAATATTGGCTACAAGGGAGGAGACCAGATCCGTAGCTCGCACTGGCAAATATAATATCCCCCTTGAGAGGGTTCTCATAAGAACTAAGGAAATTGGAAGAAATGAGTGCCATATTACAACTTGGAGTAAGGGTGGATTTGGCTACATAGAACTCCTCAAAACTATATGTCACTCATGATTATTGGGGAGAGGGTGATCTTGCAAAAATCCTTTTAAAAGAAGGCCCTTGATGATTATGGCGACATCAGAACCATGGACAAAGGTTATCCCAACATATATTGCACCAGATCCAACCCTAGTGGTGGATCTCTCATGAATTTTGGGACAAATTTTTGTGACTAGGCCCATTGCATGATCCCAATATTTATTTTGAAACATCAGTCAATAAGGAGATAAATGCTCCATTCTTTTTTTCTTTCTTTGATCCCTTCCTATGGTCCCAAAAAAATTTAACTCCAAGAATTTGTCTTTAAAGAAGACAAAACTCTATCCCAAAAAATGGAAGAAAACGCGATCGTGATCAAGGCTCCTCCTCATCCTCTGGCTCATTGATCAGCCTAAGAACTCACAAAGAGCCCTGAAATCAAGCCAACCATATGTAGAGTCCATGCAATAGAATTCGAACTTGGTCCCCTTTTCACTATGAAAATGTAGAATTTCAATGAAATTATGATATGTTGTTATGAACAATCTGAAAATAATTTTTCTTTTCACACATACACAAAATATCTCTACAAAATAAATATGGAATGGAATAGAAATAATTTCATAAAATTCACACAAAAACAACACAATTTTTGTAGTGAACCCAACTGGGAAAACCCTCGCTTGCTTGAGAATTTTATTCAAGAAAAATAGGCTACAAATCTCTTACAAAATCTAACTGTTTCAATAGAGAATGCAATCTAATCTCTCAACCTTGAACTAGTCTTTAAACAACTCTGTAAGAATATTGATCTGCTTCCCAAGGGAAATTCTCCTCCAACAATTCGCACAAGATAAATCCTCTTGCTTGTTCCTCTCACAAGCTCTCTTGCTTACAAACTCACACTCAATAATTGAATGATCAATTATGTGCCTTCAATCTCCTTATAATCTTTTCGATTAGGCTATTATTAGTGAGTTTTCTAAACTAGAAGTTGAATTGGAGCTTTTATAGCTAACAAAAGTCAACACACTTAGTTTATTGGACCCTCCTAAATTTAGGAGGCTAAATACATTTGTTCACTCAGTTCCCAATTTAACTCACACTAGAATAAATTAACTTAGTCTTCCACAAAATCACACTAGTTAAACTTCTTCTTGAACTCGTCCTCATTTGTAATGCCCTCCTCCCACATCTAACCAAGTAACGAGTCAACTAGGGTAAATATGTGACAAAGAGTTACTATGATATGATTAAACTCCATATGTGTCAATTAAGGAAGTAGAATCGACATAACATAACAACACAAACCTTCCATACCCATTGCAGAACCCCCAGGAGCCATCCAACCTTCCAGGTGACTAGCCCCCGCGACATAATAACTGTTTACCTCATTACTCACCTATTCACTCCCATGACATGGGAATGAGTGCGACTGGGACCCTCCAGTCACTCCCACAACATGGGTATGCCTATGACTGGGGACTTTCCTGAGAATTTATGTGCCTGCAACTCTGACTTTTGTGCCACGTTTCTAGGCCTAAGGCTTAGGTCACTGCCCAAAACTCCATGACACTTCTAGAAATGAAGGATAATAGCAGGATAATTATGCAACTGTAATTACTTGAATAAGGACTTAACTGGACCACTACTAGCCATGGTAGACATTTCGTCAGACATGTCAAAAATATGAATTCTACATGTTTAAACAACAAATCTGAGCATATGGGTCTCATACTTATCTAAGAATCACTAAGAAGCATTGATGCCTCATCACAATAACTTCATTACCATCTATTAAGCCATATATTCATTGTACATTCAGTGATTAACCAAAACATGATGAGAGAAATACATTTCCATTGTCATCAAACTCATTCATAACAAACATATAACCAACAAAAATATCAAGAGTATAACAACGATATAAGACACATATAAACAAGTATTTTAACCATAAAAATACTAAGGAGAAAGAGATATCTTATTGATGATTGCACAGACTGACCGGGTATGGGACTTCCATGAACCACCTGATCATAGACTAGGTTGAACCAAATCTTTCTTTCATCCAGTCACCCCCGTGCCATATTCTAAGCATGAACATAGGATCTCATAAAACACATCAATCAAAACCATCCAGAGCTTCCAGAGGCCAAATCACCTCAACTAGCAACCAATGATTCCACCTCATGGTTGTAAATCACTAACCATCACCAGATTGGTCTCTACCCAAGCTCTCTATGGATCTAGAGCGTTTGTTCTAACTAGGGCTTGCAGGACTATTAACTCAACCCACAATTGCTACTGGGCTTCCAGAGTGTTTTTCCAACTAGGGTTTTCAGGACTAGTAACTCAACCCACCAATGGCTTCCAGAGAGTTTATCCAATCAAGGCTTTCAGGACTAGTGACTCAACCCAAGATGTTATAGGGATTCCAGAGTGTTTGTCCAACCAATGCTTCCAGGAACTAGTAATTCAACCCACAACCAAAGGCACAAGAAAACCAACCAGAAAACAAAAGTGAAACCTGCAACACCATGGCTATCTAGGAAATGGAAAGGCTAGGAAAAACCACAGTCAATCCAGGCAATCCTCCATGCCAATGACAAATCATAACCAAATAATCACATGCATATGTCATGCATGACAAAACTAGTGAGGGAAAAATATATGCAACTTGGTACCTGCAAGAAAAACCCGTTGTAGCTGTTGATCCCAATGTCCTCTATGATTTCCTATGCTTCCTTTGCATTCTTTCTCCAAAAATGCAAGTATGCCACACTCCTCCAAGAGTGCTCCAAGAAAACTCTAAGTGTCCAAGAGTATGTGAGAGAGAGAATAGAGAGAGAGCTTCAAAATTGAACTGACAAAAGTATGTTAACTGATCCTCATAAGAATTTTTACTAATGAGGCCTCTATTTTCTTCATTTTCCTCCTCACATGCAACCTCTGACGTTTCACATTCCTTTTCTCCTAATTTCCATTATTTTCATAAATAAAATGCCAATAAATGCATCATGCCTTTCCAAATCCTTTTCCATTTCCTTTTCCAATTTCCTTAGCCATTAATTAATCACAAGTGACCCCCATCACTATATTTTTTCCCAACATTAAGCTTGGAATATGTGTCCCATGACCAAGGTCTTATTTTACCTTTATTAATTTTTACATGGATTTTTGACCGAGGTTTTTATAGAACCCTACCCTTTGGGGGAACACTGTCCTTAGTGTTCAGTGACACATACAACCACAAGACTACTGTAAGAAAAACATACTACCCATGGAGCTTTATAACTTAGTTTGTTGTAGTATTTATAATGATCAACCTGCTGAGAAGCAAACTAGCATGACAACATAACAACATGACAACCATAAATACATGACACCAATACCTCTTGTTGGAGCTTTATAGCATAGCTTATGGTGGTATTTACATCCACATACATATGTACATATACCAAAAAAACATACCAAAACATATACCAAAACATTCTCTCAACCAACGAATAGAGAAGGATACATATAAAATTGACCAACATGTTTCTCTTCATCAATTGTGACAAATTCTGAAAGCAGTGCAAAAACATAGACTTCCTTTGATCATTTGGATGCATTCTTCCTTGACTTTCCCATCTCTGTTTTTTTGAGATCTAACTGCAATTGAAGGAACCTACTTTGAAACCAATTATTGGAATATTCACCAATACTAAGAGGGGCAGTGAATAGGTATTGGATTATTTCTAATAATCTTAATCATATAAATTAAACATTAAACATTAACAAAACCATTCAACAATGCATAACATCATATACAATACACAAGATATTTTTAGGTGGAAACCCTTCTACGAGAAAAACCACCAAACACTTTTTAATATATGCCTTAAAGATACATCAATAGGAAGCTCCAACTTCCAAGATTCTCCAACAATGAATGGAAGGAGGCTCCAAACCCCTATTTTTATTAGCTCCCACTAAAAGGATTCACCAACACCCTAATTTTATCAGTTCCAATTGGAAGGATGCTCCAACACTCTAGTTTTACCAACTCCAACAGGAAGGATGCCCCAACACCCTACTAGCATCAATCTGCTACCCTAGCATGACCCTCCCACCCTAAAGTGTTCTTCGGATCCAACCTAAAGGAGACTTCAATATTTTCCTTACACCATCATATCACCCTTAAGATATAAAGATAAATGAGTAATATATATTACACTGGTCACACTACTCAACCACTACACCTTATCATTGTGCTTCATAATCACTACTCTAATCACTATCCAACCACTGTTGTCAATGCACACTATTACTGTACTTCCATTGTTGTCCAATAGTATCTTATCAAAGAAAAAAATCCTTGTATTGATAAATTAAATGGAATCTTAGGAGTTAAAAAATATTGGTGTAGTTCTTTAGCTCTTTAGACAACTCATTTGTCTCTAGAATTATTTCACCCATGCTAGTAGTGTCTCGGTACCTTTCATGACTTTTTAGATGTAATTTTCCTCTTTAGTTCCTCATATATGATTCTCATTTAGCTTCCACCTCTTTTACTTGTACCTTGTATCATTTATTATGTCTCTTTACTAACTCCTTTGCGATTTATTTGATCCTTTCTCAATTATCTTGGAAGTTAATCATAACGTAGCCATGAAAGGTTGTATTATATGGTTTCCATTATTTTGATACTAGTTTCCTATATTAGTAATTTTAGAACCAATGAACATTAAAATTAAAGGGAAGATGATACCTTTTCACATATAACTCTATTTTGAGTAACATGGGAAGATGATTGGAGGTCCCCTCCATACCAACCTAACTCCTACACGTCCTTATCTCTATAAAAAATCCATTTGTAACAACGAATCTCTCCAACATATTGGCCAACCCATGTGTTTTACTTTTATCCATGTAAGATTTTCTCCAAGAGGTTCAACCTCCAACAATCTATTCTTCATGAAAACATTTGAAGAACTTTTGTAGTGTATTAGGTCTTTCCTCCTCCTCCTTAAATTCATTAATATTTATAATAACTATGTTTAAATCCTATCCTCTCACAATTTGAACTAGGAAGAAGGAATCATTTCAAACCTTTAACCAATGTTCCTTTTTAATATGGCAAGGACCATAGATATTTACAAAAGTGATATATTTGTCCACATTTATCACATATAGAGTGAAAATGACTATAATTTAGGTAAAAGTGTCTTTTATATTTGATATGTCTACCTCCAAATAATTACATGAGTCTTGAATATTCCATTGGCACTACTTGAACTAAACTCTCACATCCTTGTAGTAAGTTTCATATAGGGCCTAATACATCATTGATAATTAGTCTTACCCCTCAATTGAAAATCACATATGGATGTTATTTCAAAAACATCTTCTTTAGGGACCTTTGTTAGGGGTATCCCCCAAATCCCTTATGTTGATTGGGAGGAAAAAACTATTTTCCTTTTGGGATTCCATCTATTTCCGAAGGGCATGTTTGATACATTGGTTACCCCCTTAGTGATCTTGTTCATATAAGTACTCCTTAGCCAATTTCATGGAATATTTCCTTTTTTAACTTTTTGGAAGGGATCATCTTCTCTCATGTTTCCATCCCCCTAATCCTTATTCTAGGTGTTCCTTCCCAATTTAATTTTATGAGATTTGAGATGGCACCCTTTTATAGTAATAATATGAGATTGTGTATCCTCCTCATACTCCTTTATCAATGAAATTATTTTTTATAAAATCTCATTTGTTGATGAATCTTTTTCTTTCCATATTTACATGGGTTGATAGATACTTTTTGTTTCTCTTAAATAAAATCATTCTTTACTATACCTTGCAATTTAATATCCATAAGATATGGGGCCATCCCTTCTTCCTAAATATTCATATAAACATCCCATGTATTCCTTACCTCTAATTTATCTCTCCATGATGATTGTTGTTCATTTAATATATAATGATAAAAGGTTTTTGCTCTATCACCTCCTACCTCTTTGTTCATATCCTAGTTCCATATCGAGCTTATCTTTCAACCCATTAATCTCTTTAGACAACTTGTGATATCTATATTTCTCATAATTATGCATATAATTAAATAACCTCATTGTTTCTATTTTGTTTCCATCTCTAAGTTTACTATGAAAGAGGGTTTAAGCTTTTCCATTTTACTAGAAAAAACTAGGTTTTGAGGTTATTAGGGTGTCTCTCCAAATATGCTTAAGGAGTGTCTACCATAACCTTAGAGGATAGGACTTAGATTTGCACCATCTAAGATATCTTATTTTAACATGTTGGGGTAAACATGCTTGAATTTTGTGTAGGTTTTCACTACCCACATGTACAAGATTTTTTTATAGTGTTTCTAATATCTATCTAAACTACTTGCCCCTAATTTTATGTCTATTCCATTTGGAAGGGCATATCCTAGATATAACTACACACTTCACTTTTTCATTGAAGTACTTTCCATTCTACTAGTTTATCATCCATCACATTTAATCTATCTAACTTGTACCCAATAGCCTTGAAAATATCCAAATTCCATATTTCTAGAGGGAGATTAGGAAAACTGACCCATATTATAGCTAGGATGGTTTTGTCTATTAAAGGATCAAATATTGGATTTGAATAGTTTACTAAAAGTAGGGAATTTTTCTTGAAACCAAACTTGTTTTCCTATTTCATCCATGTCCACCCATATATAAATAATAAATTCATGTATCCCTTTTCCATTAAGAAGAATTTTGGAGAATACCCCAATTACATTTCCATGTTTTGTCTGTTTTCTATTTTAGTCACCCCCACTATTGTCCTTGTCAAAAATATAAGATTAAAACCATATACATACACAATTGGATTCTCTTGTTTGTTTCCCCTTAATCTAGAAATATTTTCATTCTATCTTTCTTTAATTTTAAAACCTTAAATCTCTTCCATTTAATGATTTTAGGAATTCATTCCTCTAGATGGATATCCATTCTATTATCTTTCCCTTCCACTCCTTGTTTAATGAACACCCTTATATCTCTTGGATTTTAATTTTGAGATTATGGGGAACCATTCAAGGTTCAATATACTCATTAAATATAACATCCTAATTCTAATCCCTGTAAATTGTAATGTAATTGTACACATGGTTAATATCTTACTGAGCCAATAGGTTTTAGGATATAAACCTTCTAGTGATAAATATGGTTCAGAGTTTATATTTATATATGGCACAATGAATTGTTAATAAGAAAACATCATTTTCTTGTAAGAGGTTGGTGGGAGAGTCATCTCACCTATTTATGATAACACAGGCTAAGAAAAAACATTTTGTGAAGAGTGAAAGTCAATCGAGCATGGGAGAAAGGAGAAGGAACTTGAGTTTGTAAGGATATGTTTATTTTTTAATATAAAGAAGAGAGAAGGTAAAAAAAATTGGTGTTGAAAAGGGGAGTAGTCATTGATATGTGAAAAAAATCATGAAATGATGGTGAAAGTCATTTTGGGTGCAATTACAATTGGATTTCCTGGAGCCCCAATTGAGAGATTCCTCGTCAATCTATGTTGGATCCCTAGAGGGGATGGATACCATTTAAGGGACTATACTCAAATAATAAAGTCAAGTTTCATCCCCGAGGTTGTGCAAACTAATGGAGAAGAGAGATAGGTGTTTGAAATTTTAGTTGCAATAAATATTAACAATAGAGATAAGTTGTGTATGCTGAGAATTAAACTATGTAATAGAGATAAATTGTACAATGTGAATTAGGCTATGTATTTGTAAGAGGATTCCCTATTGAATAAATTTTCCTAAGAGCCTTAAGAAGGATATTGTGAGTACTTTTTTGGTAGATGAAAATTTTATTATGTTCCTATAAGTGAGTTTCATATTAAGGAGATTACTCAAGAGCCACAAGAAGGTTATTATGATCACTTTTGTGATATATGGGAATATTTTGAATCCTCAGTTAAAATATTTGTTAGCTAAACTTACACTAGATCCCTAGAGGGAAGTGGGATAACTTGAAGGGAAGTGTGCTACCTAAGGGGATCCCATTCCTTAGGTTATGTAAGCTAAGGGGGAAAGAGAGGGGGAATATCACTAGTCAATTGGAATTTATATATGATTTAGTAGTCTAGGTATTAAGTTGGGCTAGCCATGAGGTTAAATATTTTTTTGGACTCAGAACCTACACCTATTGAGAGATGGAATAGTAGAGCCTATGGTCAAGAGGAACATCCCATATATGGTTAAATATTGTTTTGCAAGCTTAGGCATGACTCAACAAAGGTGTAGGGTTTGTTACATCAAAGGCTAAAGGATTTTATTCAAATATGAAAATAACATATTTGTGTTTTCGTAGACATGATTCAATAAGGGTATTCTAGTATGTTACATGAAAGGTTAAGGGATCTGATGGTTCCCAAATTCAACCTACCCATAGTACCTCCCAAACACCCTCTAAGACTCAATTACCTCCATTTTGTTTTACATTCCCCAATAATTTTTATTTTAATTATTGGTTTTATGATTTTAACAAACTTTGAGTGCTAAGGTGATTATATATCATTATTACGCATTATTTTCAGTAAATAGATCAATATATTTTACCACCTAACTAGTTTGGGACATTGCAGTTTCTTTGCCTAAGCTACTAGAAGGGTGACCACTGACTACTGGTACGCAACAAACTTGTGCTTTAAGCTCAAGTTACCGGAAATAGTTGTCGCTAGAGTTACTAGAAGGAGGGATGATAAGAAAAGTCATAGTTAGCCTAGACATCTATGCCAACAACTTGTCCAACTAGAAGCTATTTTGTTCTTCGTATATGAGATTCTTTTAAGTACCAAATAATCTTCTTATTTAAGAAGATTATTTTATATGTACATTTTGTTCATTGCATAACTGCATCCACTATTGTAATTTTATAATATTTAGCCGTAGATTTACAATTGCTTGTTATGCCCATCGACCTAAACTTTATCTCTTATAGACTATATATATTTTTATAATTGGTCGAATAAGGTGAGCCAGAATTATAGTTTTAGATTGTTGTTGCGACCATCTATGTCATCCCAAAAATCTGTAATTTTTTTTTTTTTTATTTTATTTTCGGATGGTTATATATTTTATATTTATATATATATATATTATTATATATATATATTATATATATAAGTAAAACACTGTTGTTTGGTTTATGTCTCCTTGTAAAATTCCTTTTTGCTTGTAGTGCTCCTAGTCAGACAAGGCTCGCCCGAGATGGGATGCACTTACAATATTATAGTTGTGTGAAAGTGTGAATCAATGCAAGTTTATTTAAAATCATATATATGTTTAAATTCATAGATGAATTCTCTTTTGTATTCATTGAAAACTTGTGTTATTTATTCATAATTCAACTGCTACACATTGAATTGAGTTCTTGAATAGAATAAGGGCCATTGTGTGTAGAAGAATCACAACCCAGGGATTCAACAAAGGTTGTGAGTTTGAAATCGAGACTCGAACTGAGATTCTTTAGTTAGTTAGATTGATTTCTGGCCAATATTATGCGTTTTTTTTATTTAATTGTTTCAACTACTAGATTGATTACCTATCCCTTTGGTGTTCATGAACTAAATAATTTTTGTATTTAAATCTTTAATATTTTCATGTGACATATGAGGAACAAGTTTATGTTTTGTTACAATAGACCAACGTGAGAATTATTTCACCATTGATTCATAGTTAACCAATTAGATCTAATTTTGCATATATTTTGTGGGTGTCTCATCATATTATGTTCCCCTGGTTGAAAATTTAATGTACAACAATTTAAGCAATCAAATTTCCTGTCATGTTTGGTGCCATTGTTAGAGAGGTGCTAAGGAATTATATTTTGATTGGTTTGATGTGCGTTTGGATGTCTTTTCCTACAATATCTAAGCATATTGGAACATAGAGTGACAAATACTGTAAGACGAGAGGTAAGAACCTGTGTTCCACTTTTGTGGGTTAGCATACCTCACTAGATCTAGATGATGTTGGTACTGTATGAGTGAAGGTAAAGGTAAAAAGGGTAGGGGTAAGGTAAATTTTAATACTCCAATTAGTGAAGTCAAAACAAAAGGACCACCCAATACTAGTTTGGTAGGTAATAACGCAGATAGGAGAAGAAAAGAAGGAGCAATGGAGAATTTAGAGGGAACATCGGTAGTTGGGAGAGAGATTCACGCTACTACTTCTTCCCTTGGTATTAGAATTGAAAATTTATTGGGAGGAGAAACTGAGTCATTACTTCATAACAATCCGACTAGTGGACTTCCACTCCTAGAATTTGAGTATATCATTTTTGGAGGAGACAAGATGGCAGAAGGCGAAGGTGAGACAAATCAACCAAGAAATGAGGAAGAATTTTTTTTTGGATTTCCAATTGTTGATCCAACGTCCAATGTGTATATGAATAGTAGTTATCCTACAGTACTCCTAGGATTTCAAGGATTGGTAAGTGAGGATCTTGAAACCTTCTTATTTGAATTTGATGCCTTATGTGTTAGTATGTATTATTTGACCATCTCTCAGAAGTTGAAGTTATTTCCTGCTACTCTTAAACAATCCACTTTGTGATGGTTCATGAGACTACTAGAAAATAACATCACTACATGGGAAGGCATGAGACATGCATTTCTCAAGAAGTATCACAATTACTGTAAAGCTTGAAAACTGAAAGAGGAAATCTTCAGGATGGTGCAAAGGGAAGACAAAAGTATGGAGGATTATTTGGAGATATTTGCATATAATATGTAGTGTGCTAGACAACATAAGTTTGATCTTGATATGAAGAAGATTCTTTTCTCTAAGGGCGTGACAATGAAATTGATGAATATGCTTAGTTTGACGGGAGTATGTGATATCTACACATTTAATTTTAATGTAATTGCTGATTTTTGCAGTAGATACTCTTGTGGTTAAGGGAAGACAATGAAGAGCACTCTCGAGATCTACCTAAAAATCAAAAGTCAACTTCCAATGCGAAGAACAGAAAAAAAAAATTAGGGAATCTCTTAGAGGATTTTTAAAACAGATATATTAAGTACTCTCAGCTTGCAACTCAACACTTTGATTTTTAAGAAGAAACATGAAGAAGAGCTGCCGTTATAACCATTTTACGCCCTAGATGCCAAAAGAAACACCATAGGAAAGACTACCCTCTTGACAATATCATTATTTGTGCCATCTATGTAGAATATTATGCCACAAATAATTGTCCTTCTTTACTGGGACTTAAATAAATGTACCATGGGGATGATCCAACAATGGAGCAACTGTATTCCTTAGCACCCAAGAAGCCATCACAACCCAGGCCTGGAGGTACATCTTTCGATCCTGTTGTTGTAAATTTTTCATATTTTCCTAATTCACAATATGCACAGTGGAATTTCATCTCACCATGGAAAATGTGGCCACAACAACCACTTCAAAACCAACCTTGGAAATAAGACTGGCGAGGATTAGGTTAAAAAACCATACCCCTATGTCCTTATCGACCACAATGTCAATATCCTCCATAACCTCAACCATTTTTGAAAGGATACCATACCCCAACATCTACTCAACAAAAATATCTGAATAATTAACTCCAGTTGCCTTCCACTGAATCCTCTAGACTTAACCAACTTCATATTCAACCTATCACTAACCTGAATAATAAAGCAACCCAACATGTCCTGTAAGTTGAGTTGCAACCCTTCCCAACCTATGTTATCACTCCTATAGAAGTGCATGCTATTAATTTACAGTCAGGGAAGGTGCTATCAAATTCTAGCCCCATTATTGTAGAAGAAGAAAGAGAGGAAGACATCCCAACCTCTGTAGAAGGAACCAATAACCCGATAACCCGTCAAAAAATAATAAATCCTTGAAACAACGTTAAACCCCCCTAAACCTAAGAGCTTGAACAAGGATGAATCCATGAAACCCCCCTAAGTATGATGTGATCAATGAATTAAGAAACATCTGTATTAAGATTCCCTTGCTGCAACCTATTCATGATATACCCATATATGTTAAAAAGTGATGGAATTGTGTTTTAATAAGGTAGGGAGAAACAAAAAGATGCACCGACTATTCATCTTATTGGGGAGTGTGTTGATGTAATTACTTGAAATCACTTATCAAAAAAATATATTGATCTTGGGAATCTTATGGTTTTAGTGCATATAAATGGAGTATATATTCCCAATACTTTGATTGACCTTGGAGTGGCCATCAACATTATGATTGTGTGTACCATGAAAATTCTTGAATGAATTGATATCATCCTACCCCAACCATCCTTGAACTGACATATAGGTCCAAAATTAAGCCAATATGATTTTTAAATGATGTAATTATTTCCCTCGATTCATGGGAATATCTAGTGGAATTCATTGTTCTGTAAACTAAAACAATAGTTGGAGGGAATCCAATAATCCTCGAGAGGCCATGGCTTGTTACCGTGGATGCATTTATAAGATGTAGGTATGATAGCATGTTCATTTCCCATGGAGGAGCTGTAAAACATATTACTTTGTACCCTCCTACGAAGTCTATCACAAAATAGGTGGAAGTCCCTTGGTTTTCTAATTCAACAAGTGACATAGAAGTAGTTCAACCCATGTATATGGTCGATCACGTAAAGAATTTATGAGTTTTCTGAAGAAAGTAAGATTTATTATTTTTTATGTAATTAATATTCTTATGTTTCTAATGATATTCCATTAGAGCAGGTTTTCAAGATTTATGTACAAGAAACATATAATCTAATAGTTTTGTCTGCATTATACAATGCTACTAAAGCTTCATCACAAGGAATAGAACCATGCTGTATTTATGCGGATGTAAAACCTAGTTAATTTTTGGATATTATTTGTAAAATTATTAATGAATAATGGAAAGAAATGATGCAAGTTCTTCAGGAAAAAACAAAGGCCTTCATATGGGATTACGAGACATGAAGGTGATTGATCTTGTGATTTGTTCTCATCATATTTATACATGGGTCAATGCTCGCCCTATCTGGAAACCTTAGACGTGTATGACCCCAATACTTAAGGAGTTAGTAAAAGAATAATTACAAAAGCTCCATGATGCAAATTTAATATACACGATATCCAATAGAAAATGGATTTCTCTTTTAGTTGTGGTCCCTAAATCTTCAGGAAAATGGCGCATGTGTGTAGACTTCAGTGACTTGAAAAAAGATACTATGAAGTATTATTTCCCCCTACCATTTATATATTAGGTCCTAGACACCCTTGCAAGAAATAAATACTTCTCATTCTTAGATGGGTTTAGTAGGTATAACTAGATCCAGATGGCTCCAAATGACTAAGAGAAAACTACTTTTATTTGTCCTTGGGGAACCTTTTCTTATCAAATTTTATCTTTTGGGTTGTGTAATTCCTAAGCCACCTTCCAAAGATCGACATTGGGATTTTTTACATATTTGATTCATGACTATGTTGAAGTGTAAAAGGAGAATTACATTGTTTATGGGGATTCCTTTGAAGAAGCTTTGGAAAACCTTAAAAAAGTATTAATTAGATGTTAGGAGGCACACCTCACCTTGAGTAATATAAATTGTTAGATGATTCTAAGGTTTTAGTGCTTAACTATGTTGTTTCAACTAAAGTTATTGAGGTTGATCCCACTAAGATCAAGGTCTAATCTCAGTTACCAATTTTTACAATGCAGGAAGAGGTGAGAAGTTTCTTTGGTTTTGTAGGGTATTATTGACACTTTATTGAAATTTTTATGAAGATTTCCACACCTTTGTTTAAATTGTTGTCTAAAGATGCCATTTTCCTATGGACTAACTAGTTCCAATATGTGTTTAAAACTTAGGAAAAAAACTCTCGGTTGCCCCTATTTGAGAGGGACCAATTGGGCTATATACCCTTTCACATTTCCACAAACACCCCAGGAGTTTCTTGTTGTGGTACATTCTATAAACAAGTTCACGAGATGGATTTTTTTATGGTGGGAATTTAATTTTATAATTGTGGACTAGCCTGTTAAAGATAATCTAGTTGTTGATTCCTTTTCTAGGTTGCAACATGAAGAAAAAAATGTTCCCGTAAATGTATATTTTCTAGATGAACAATTATTTGTAGTTTCTACTCACATACCTTGGTTTGTAGATATTGCAAATTACCTAGATACATGAAAACTACCACCAAAGTTTCATGCTCATGAAATTACAAACATGAACGCCTATTATTCTTGGATCAATGATGATTTAATTTATATAGGGGTAGATATTATCATCAAAAGGTGCATTTGCAAGGATGAAGTTCCTTATATTTTAAAAATCTTCCACAATGAGCCTTGCATGAGGTCATTTTTCAGATAAGCGCACTGCTTATAAGGTATTGCAAATCAGGTAACGACCTAATTTGTTAAAAGATGCAAAGAAATATGTGTGCTAGTGTGATAGCTGGTAGAGGGTGGGGAGGTTAGTTCAAGAAGACGAAATGATGTTACAACCACATGTATTGGTCGAACCATTCAAGAGGCAGGCCTTGGATTTTGTAGGTACGATCATGCCAATGTCCCGAAAGAAGAAATATATTCTAGTGTACACAAATTATGTTATGAGATGGGTCAAGGATAAGGTGCTAGCTCGAATAAATGAACAAGAAATTGTAGATTTTATTTATGAGGATATTTCTACAAGGTTTGGTGTTCCATGAGAGATAATTATGGAACAAGGAAAATAATTCAAATCTAGACTCATTCAAGCTATTATGGAGCAATATCGGACCTGACAATGGATTTGAACTCCTTACCATGTTCAAGTGAAGGGGCAAGATGAATCCACTAATAAAGTGTTGGAAGCCATCCTCGCCAAAACTATTCAGATCCATCATAAAGGTTGGGTAAACTAGTTAATTGAAGCTCTCTGGGCCTATAAGACAACATGGAGGAGTACTACAATATGCACGTCGTATGAGCTAGTTTATGGGACACAGGTCCTTTTTCTGATTGAATTCCAAATTCATACCTCTTAGACCATTGCTCAATTGGGATTAGATTTAAGCGAGGCACATAAGAGATTACTATGTTGGATAAGGTTGTCATTAATGTCAATATGATGTCATTGTTGAAGCTAGCCCTATGTGTCATTGATGATGGAAAGCCCTAGAATTCGACCAATATTTGTATGAATTTATGAAACCCTAGCATAATCCCTAAGTACCCTAGCCTTGTTGAATCCATTTTGAAACAATATTGTATGCATTTATTAAACCCAAGGATTGATCTATGGATAAAACCTAACTACAAATGAAACATTAACCATATTGTTACTTGAAGTAATTCTATGAAAAATAATTAATGAAACCCTTACTCTTGGTGAAGGCCTAACGCTAATAAATAAATAAGGAGCCCTAATCTAGAATCACTTACATACCCTAAGTCTATGAACATAATTCTAATACCATAATACTAATCTCCTAATCATGTAAAAGATAATACTATAAGTTCTAATGGGCTGTCACAAATTTAGGGGACTATCATAAAAGAAAAAAATATTTTTGACATTATACATATTATCTTGAAATGGTTCTTATATAATCTTGTATAGGACTTTCACCTCTTTCCAATGATTACTCATACACCTCCTAATTCCTTGTCATTGTGAAGATATTATTTTTTGAAATTAAAATATGTTGAAAAGTTTGCTAGCCAACCTAAGCCTACATAAGTCAACCTTCTTTAACTAGTAAATGTGTCTTTTCACAACAGGTTGAAACACACATAAATACCAGGGTAAATGCCTTTCACCAATCATCAATTTGATCATGTATATTTGAATTTGAAGAAGAAGAGTGAAGATAAATCATAAGAAAGGAAAAGTTCTAAGGTGTTTTCTCGATGTGATTTCTATGGTTCATTGTGAAGCAAAAAATCTGAGCCTGAAATAGATTTTGGACCTGAGGCTCTTGTGATTCTATACCCTTGGACCTATTGAAAAGACCTGTAATTTCACCTTTGGTCAAGCCTGTAATTTTGGACTAGTACAAACTTGCAACTCGACCTATTATAGGCCTATAAATTCTGCCCTTTTAAGGAGCTCAGACCTGTTCCTTTATTGCAGAACTTGTCCTACTCATACCTCCTTTTATCCTATAGCAAGCCTCGTTGAGGACAACTCTTGGGGATCTATGGAGAAGGATATCTTTGAACTTATGATCATTTGTTGCATAACTACATTTATTATTTCTTACGGATCTATGGAGACTTCTAGGCATACTTTGTTGTAGACCTCTTTTTTGAAGGCACAAGTATTGAAAGTATATTGCAGACCTAGAACCACATGATTGATATTGGAAGCACAATATTAACATTGTTTAGCAGACTTGAGTTAGAAGGGTGAAAACAAATATTTGATTTGTTGCATATCATTGTTGGATCACAGTTGGAGTCGTAGTATTGGCTTGTTTCAGACCCTTGATGAAGGCACAATATTGGACCTTGTTTGGAGAATTGGGAGTATAATATTACTATTTGTTTGCAAACCTAGCTTGAAAATTATTTTTGGACTAGTGACCTTGGAAGCACAATTTATTTTTTAGGAGTTTGCAGATTGATGAGACTTGGACCGGTGGATTTAAGACTTGAACATGTGAATTGTATCCTAATCCTGTGAGCTAATGCGTTGACATACTTTATCATTGTTAGAGAAAAATTGAAGTATTGCTAGAGAATAATCCTTGAAGAAACATTTTTGAGGTCCATTGAAGAGCCATTAGAAGAATTACTGTGCAAATCATTGTTGTAAGTTGTTGGTAGACTTGTTGTAGACCTTTGAGGCATTCCTTGTAGACTCGTTGAAGGAGTTCGTAGAAGATCTAGCATGAAAAACTATTGAAGATATCCTTTGGACAAGCTCTTTAATATAACCCTTGTATTGACTTGAGGACTTGCGTAAGCAAATATTGGAAACAATCTCGGAGAAATGATGCATTGTTGAAGCCCTCATGGAGTAATCTTGGATTAAATTGTTTGGGTATCATGAAGAGTTTTGGAGACACCCTTTGTGGTTACTACAGTTGTCATTGATGAATGAAGTATTTTTGGATATTATTTGAGGGCATTGTTGAAGGAAATCTTCAAGATATTATCACGTCTTATTGTAGAATATATTGGAAGCCTTGAAAAACTATTAAACCTACCTTGAAGAGAAAAAGGTAGAGGGTTGGAGCCCTATAGGATCAAATTCCTCAATAAGACTACGTTATAGACTAAGCTAGATAAGATGGTTGGATCCCTGGAGGATTGGAGTCATCAATTAGAACAAGCCGGAGTTTGGTGCTATAGTATAGGTTGGAACCTAGTTCGATTGAAGATTGGAGCCTTCATCTAGGGTTGGAGCCATGGAGTGTTATTGAATTATTGTAAATAGAGGATTGGAGTCCTCAATATTCTAGTTAATAAAATTATTCTTTTATTGTACATTTTTATGTTCTGATTTATTAAGTGATCTTAAATAGCACAAAAGTAAATATTATAAAATAAATACTTATTCACCCTCCCCTCAGTATTTCCAACAATTGGTTTTAGAGACAATACCTTCACTCATAGCCTAACAACTAGAAGGTAGATCCTTAAAACAAAAGTGACAAGGTCAAGGAAGATGGCTTGTAAACTCTCCGAAGGTTTCACCTCCTTAGTGGACGATCATATTTGCAACGCCCCCATGTTCAATGGATCAAATTTTAAAATATGGAAAAGAAAAATGGAGGCATTTTTTTGATGACTTTTAGATTTGAGGTATGGGAATCAATGACTATGGGAATGTCACAAGAGTCAAATGAATTCAATGCTATATTTATGAAGTCGATTATAAGTGGCCTTCCAAATCATATAAAATTCAAAATGAAGAAATGTTCATTAGCAAAAGAGCTTTGGGAGAATCTTCAAGATCTTCATTCAAAAGGATTGTTGGTTGTGAATTCTAATCAAGAAGATAATGGAAAAGACCAAAAATATGAAACAAAGAAGGCAATTGAAAGAAAAGTTGAGGGAACTAATTGCATACAGGAAGGTGGTGAAGAGATATCTAAAGTTTAGATTGAAATAGATATCAAGACAAATCTTGTAGGTTCCCTAGAAGAAATAAGCAGTTTGAAAATGGAAAATGAGGAACTCAAAAAACAAGTACAAGATGTTAATCATGAACTTGATAAGACAAATGAGGAAGTTTTCCTTTTCAAGCATCAAGTGCAAGAAAGAGGTGAGGATCTTAACAAGATTAAGGAATAATTGTAGAAAAATAAGAAGAGAAATCATGAAGAAGTCATATCCATGACAAATTAATTAGATAAAGCAAAAATAAAGGATGACATTTTGGAAAACATAAGTTTTAAGAATTGAGCAAATCTAAAGTAGAAATTGGCCAAAATAAAGAAGAAGTCACCTCCCTGAAATCTCATCTAGAAGAAGTCTAACACCCTCCTCCCATATCTATCGAGGTAAGTGGTCAACCAGGGTAAACATGTGATGAGAAGTTACTATGATATGATTCAACTCCTTATGTGTTAGTTAAGGAAGTGGAATCAACAGAAGCCCACAACAAAGACGTTATATACTTGCTATAGGACTCTCAGAAGCCTTCTAGTAATCCCCATGACCAATCCCTGGGTGATTGATTTTTAGACCATTAAACCCCTAGACACTCCCTTGATATGGACAAGAGTGCATCTAGGAGGCTCTAGTCACTCCCACAACAAGGCATGGGTGCAACTGGGGACTTTTCTCCTCAAAACTGTGTCTGTGACTCCAATATTTGTGCCAAGTTTCAAGCCCATAATCCATGTCACTACCCAGAAACCTCTGTAGTTTTTAGAATCCGTAATTTACATGAAAAAAATAATGCAAGCCAAAAAATGGCTCCAAGACTATGCCTAACCATCCCCAATCAGGACTGACATTCTGTCAAACACTTGGCATTAATTCAATCTATATGACATGAATACAAGATAGAGAATGGTTGATAACTCATATGAGACTTGATAAGAAGAATCGCCACCCGCTTCCCTTAACTAGGTCTTGCATCCATTATCCTTTCAGTTACAAGTAAATACATGAAATAACCATGACTATAACTAGTCATATAACCATGCTTATAACCAACATTAAACCATGTAAATAACAATGAGATAAAAAATATTTAAGGCCACATAATAAAAAGTACAAAATCAAGATAACTTAGCTTTTATTAAACATAGGAAAGAGCCAACCAGGTTCGGGACTTCCACGTACCACCTGACCATACACATGGCTAAACCAAATCTTTGTTTAAACTAGTCACCCCCATGCCATATTCCAAGCATGAATGTGGGATCTCATGGATACACCAATCCAAAAACAACCAGTGGAGTCCATAGGTTAAACCACCTCCACCCCCAGCAAACTGCGATCCACCAAAATTGGCACCAAGATCACAAAACTAAACTGAGCTTGGAATGCCTCTGAGCTCCATCACTATCCTTGAGGAATTTTATATCTCCATGTCTCTCAGGATTTACCACAATCCACACTAGACCACTAGGCCCTAAAATGATACTCCAACCTCAGGATTTACTTTGTATCCCGCCAAAACTGGTCAAGGGATTCCTATGCCTTTGGGAATTTTCTTGAGACCACCTCCACCATGGATTCTGAAATGATCTAGGAATTCCAAATCTCAAAACCATGAAAACAATCCCATCACAACATGGCTATCTAGAAAAATGCAAAGAAAGGTTGGAAAATATTGTCGTAACTCGTCAAAACCATGCCACAAACAACAAGAGAACCATATACCAACATGCAAATCCATTCTTGTCAAAGCAAGCTAAGAAATCACACATGCAATATGTTACCTACAAATATTCCTACTGAAGATGCTTGATCCTGCTCCTCCTTGCTTGATCTTTCCTTTCCTTTCCTTTCCTTGTCCTTCCTTTGTTTGCTTTTCCCTTCCTTGCTCCAAAGCTAGAAAGCTCCAAGAAAACTCTAAGTGTCCAAGAGTGAGTGAGAGAGAGAGAATAGTGAGAGAGCTCCAAAACTGAATTGAGAAAAGGTTACAAACTAATCCTTAGAAGCTTTTGTATCATTAAGGCCTCTATTTTCTTCATTTTCCATTATTTTCCTTCAATTTCCTCCTCACATGCAACCTGTGACCTTTCACCTTCCTTTTCTCCTATTTTCCTTTATTTTCATAAATAAATGTGCCAAAACACCTTTTTTCCTTTTTAATGCCTTAGCATTGCCTTTGCCAATTTCCCTTAGCCATAAACACATCTAGTGATGCCCACTATAATATATTTCCCCAACATTCAACTTGGAACAAGTGTCCCTTAACTGTGGTCTTATTTTTCCTTTATTAACTTTATTACATGAAATTTTAACCAAGGGTTGTTACAAGAAGTAATGAAATAGATTCAAGGAGATGAAGATAATAAGCCTAAGAAAGAATTGGTCCTACTGAACTTGACAAGTTGATGGAGTAGGAAAGGAAAAGAAAATCATGACATGCCAGTTAAAGGAAAGGGATGAAGAAATATTCAAAATGAAATTAGATGTCATCTATCTCAAAGTACAAATATATGAAGTAACAGGAATTAAGGAAGAAACGCCAAATAAACAACTAGCAAGGAAAGATGAAGACTATGAAAAAATAAAAGGAGAGAATTTCTTTCTAAGAAAAGAAGTTGATCTGCTAAACAAGAACTTAAAGAATTCTTAAGCCTAGGATGAAATTCTCAACCATCAGAGATCACCTTTGGAAAAATCATGTCTTGGATATACAGGTGATCCTTCTAGTCAATATAATGTAGCCCTTGAAGTATCAAAAGGAAATAACAAGGAGTTATTTTAAAGTGGTGGAAATTATCCAAACATACCCAACTCCAACATCAACAAGAAAAGAAGTCATAATTACACTGAAAGGACCTATACTAGCATTAAATTTCATCAAGGATCCTCAAGGCATAACAAATTTAGAGGTGCACTAAGAAAATCATCATATCCCAGGCATCAAAGTTTGTTTTATGGTTATTGTTACTCTTGTACAAATTTTGGGCACATAGTAAAGGATTGCAGGGCATATGACAAAGAGGACTCCAATCAATTTCCTAGAAGTAAAATTGCAAGGAGATACTCCAACAAAAATTATACCTCATCATTCACGTACAAAACCCAATCATCAAATGCCATAATGCTAGACATATAGCTCAAAATTGGAACTTGAATTGGGCTCCTAGACGATTTGAGAAGTCATCAACCAACCATGGAAAAAGTGTCACACAAGTCTGGAGAAGGAAGTATGTTGAACCATAAAATGAACACGTTGAGTGTGTCTTGAATTTTCAAGGCATCAATACTTGTTGCTGAATAATTTTGTACCTCACATTTCAAAAATTAATGGGATACTCCTTGAATAGATGGAATATCAATGGACCATTAAAGGATTAGATAACAATAAAATTATAGATAATTTGCTAGAATTAACCTCTCTTAACAATATGGCGACTGTAGTCATTTACTATTTCTTAATTTCTTAGAAACAAGGAGGGTCATTGAAAACTAAAGGCATGCCCAACTATGATAGGATTCTTTATTTAGGATCAGATATTGTGAATAAAGAGCATGAAACATTGAAAATCTTATGTAAGCAGAAAATGAATTGCAACCAACAACCTTAAAAATGAGGAAAACAAGTTTTGTATTGGTAATAATGGAATTAAAAAATGGAGGTATTTGAGTTGAGTTCACTACGCCATTTGTAGTTCATCAAGAAGAAGTTGCAAGAAAGAAGGATTTCTATCCTGAGACTCCATCTTCTATAGTTTTATCCACTGTTTTGGAAAATGTTTTGCAACAAAGGATGTAAACAACACCTTTTGTAGTGGAAAACAATTATGATATGTTTCCCTCACAATCAATTAAAGGTCTTGAACATGATGGCTCTGCTGACTTTACTAGATGTATAAAATTTGAAGTCACATTGACCACTATTCAAGATAATTTAGTGCAAGTCTATCAAGATGAGTCCCATGCTCTTATTGAAGTTATATTTAAGGATTAAATTGTGAAGATATAAAAGCACATCCATTTCCAAGATGTCAACAAAATCAATTTTCAAATAGTGACAAATAATTGCCACAATTTTATTATGTTGAAGCCATGATATTGGATGTGGACTTCGACCTTGGGGAGGATGAGTCATTTTTTGAAAAATAGAATCCGAGCACCTATACAAGAATCATAGGAGGGAACTTTTCAGATTAAGATGCAGATTATTCTTATTAAGAAGATCATGCATACTGTTAAGGGGAGCATAGGTCAAACACAATGATAACAAAAGCAGTTCTATAACATGAAGACCAAGATATTTTCAAGGGGAGTTATCCTTGTTGATGATAGGGGAAGCATATTGATGACAAGGAGGAGCGGTATAATGATAGGGGTAACATCATATGAATAGGTTTATATTGATGTCAAAGGGGGAGAAAATGTTGAAAAAACGGGAGTATTTCCATCAATGAAAAGGGGGAGATTGTTGGCTAAGGTTGTCATTGATGCCAATATGATGTCATTGTTGAAGTGAGCCCTATGTGTCATTGATGATGGCATGACCTAGAAGTCAGAAAGTCCTTGTATGCATTTATGAAACCCTAGCATAAGCCCTAGGTACCCTAGCCTTGTTGAAGCCCTATTAAAACCTTATTTTGTGCATTTACAAAACCCAAGGCTTGACTTATGGAGAAAACCTAGCTACAAATGAAACACTAACCTTATTGTTACTGGAAGTAATTCTATGAAGAAACATTAATGGAATCCTTACCCTTGATGAATCCATAACCCTAATAAATAAACAAGGATCCCTAATCTATAAGCGCTTAGGTACCCTTAAGCCTATGCACTTAATTATAATACCCTAATCCTAATGTCCTTATCATGTCAAAGGTCATACCATAAGTTCTAAAGGGCTGTCACAAATTCTAGGGACTGTCATATAAAAAATAAAAAAAAATTGACATTAGAAATATTATCTTGAAATGGTTCTTATATAAGCTTGTAGAGGACTTTCACCTCTTTCCAATGGGTGCTCATACACCTCCTAATTCCTTGTCATTATGAAGATATTAATTTTTGAAATTGAAATATGTTGAAAAGTATGCTAGCTGACCTAAGCCTACATAAGTCGACCAATAGACGTGTCTTTTCACACTAGGTTGAAACAAGTATAAATAATAGGTTAAACACCTTCAATCAATCATCAATTCGATCAAGTATACTCATATCTAAAGAAGAAGAGTGAAGATAATGTTAGATTTGAGACTTTTGTGATCCATATTGTAGATAAATGTGCTTCGGATTAATCACATCATTAGGATTTGGTCAACATTTTGAACCAACTAATGTGGTTCATCCTCGGGACAAGGTGCAAAAATCAAACAATCTTAAGGAATAAATAGCAGGGATGCATCATAGCCCAAGGTCAATCATTGAAAAAACTAGTCATTGAAAACTAGCTGTGGGAGATTAGTTAAATAGATAAATGGAAAATCTAAAAAGTTTTCAATGGAGTTTGTTGGACTCCAATTTTGTTTCTGCTCATACACTTTTCATACTACTTTTTTTCCCTGTTTTAACCTACAATTGAACTCTTTTCATTTCATTTCGACCTCCTTGTGTCTCGACTATACCAAATTCCCATCCAAGGTAAAATCATTACAAATGGTGTTGTTTTAGCTATTTTGATGATCCATATTAGGTAGTTGAATGTGTGCTTGTTTGTTTACTAATCATTATGGGTGATAGATGTGAATATCGATCTCATAGGGACCCAGGACTTCTGCATCAAAAGATAATTTTGCACTCAAAGAAGGAATTGTACTTAAGGTAGCAATCCAGAATTGCACTATAGGAAATTACACTTGAAGATTTTCACTTAAGGATGAGGAAGATGGTTAACAAGACCTCATCGAATTAAACGAGGAAGATCGATGCTTCTTATGCATAGCCAACTTTCATCCTCCAAAATAGAATTTTGTCTTATCATTTAGATCTTGTATAGAAAACTATTGGTTGCTAAGCCTAGATTAGAATGGAAATCAGATTGGCATCTCCATGATTTGATTTTTACTAATTGTAATATGTAAACTGGATTATAAATCCTATAGAAAACAATGTGGAGGGGATACATGCATACATACTAGGGAATCTAAACTATTTTGTTTTGCTATTGTTCTACTGAGATTTATCAATGGAAATGATCTTTGCCTTAGTTTTGCATTGAAGAAGAAGTTGTGATTGCAAGAGTTTATAAATGGTTGATATAGTTATCTGATCCTCTTCATCTTATTGTAAGTTTCATACTAAGTAGTGGCAAGGGCCCACCACCACTGGGAAATTTAATCCTGTAGCTAGTAGTTGATTTGTTGCTTTAAGTTTTAATTCATTTCTCTAAATTGTTTTGAAAAAAATTTAAATCTAGTTTCTGGCATTTGATTGATTGTGTTAATTTGTTTCCAGAGCATCTGAATCCATTTTGTTTATATAACAACATTCTGGTATTTTGGCATATCTTGCTTTGGTCTCTGAATGAGCTAGTTTTCATAAGGTTGGATTTGGTTATATGGCGAATGAGTAGATTAATTAGAATTTACAGTTGATTGGATTGAGCATTCACTACAGGTTGATCTCAGTAAAAATGCATTCCTTTGATTTCCCTTTTCACTTACCAATAAATAGGTACTCTCTATTTTCAAAATGAATTAATGGTGAATGTAATGACCTCTATTCACTTTGACTTCGATCCAGCATGTTGATAGCCTCGGTTCTCTGCTTTTGATCTAAAACACATTTCATAACCTATGCGTGACTGTTCTATCCCTTTTTTAATCACCCCGTCGCAACCTTGTTGGCATAATCCACCATTGTGAGTGGGCCGATTCCGTGAGTGGTTGACATCTCCACGGGAGTTCTGTTACACAGCAGCGTTGCCCAATCATGAGCATAGCCCAAGTCACAAGCCTGTACGCATGCCTTTCTGACTGGATTACACACTATCATATAAATTACTCCATAAAAGCCCAATTACACATACTTATCTGAGCTTGAAGGACACTGAATGAATGTGTATGTAAGGTTTATGCAGCGAGAGAATTAGAATTTACAATATGGAGTATCGACTGATCAATCTCAGATCATTGAAACTTAACATAAAAATATCGTTACTATCAATTGAAATTGGTTTTATAATGATAATCTAATAATCCTTGGGATAATTGAGTTGTTGAGAGAGTTAATTCCACTCTCTATTTTCATTCATAACTTGCAAACAAGTGGAGTAGGTGTTAAGCATTAAAAATTGATATCCAGAACATAGTTGAAGAATAGTTAGTTACGAGAGGATTGTTTCTCTCTTTGATTGATTAGATGAGGTAGAACATTACTCTTAGCTCGAATTTCTATTATTTTGAAATAGAATATAGGTTTGGAGCTACATAGGTTCACCAGTTTGAAGACAAGCTTTCATTGGTTTGATAAGAAGAGTTGGCATCTCATTTAGTTAGGTTTTCCTTTCATGATGGTTGAATGCAAGTTATAGGTTGTATTTTGTTAAGCTAGGGCTTGATATCAGATTGAAAGTTATTGTATCCTTTTAATTCAGACATAGGATTTAGATTTGTGCGGTACTTAGTCAAAAAAGCAAGATGATTGAAATAGGTTTTTAGTTGGAAATTCTTCTGAGTTGTGCCCAAGAGTGAAGCTTATCATAGAGTCCTAAAGATTTAAAGTTATCTTTGAAAAGTTTAGCTTCAAGTCTACTTGCCTTTAAAACATCCTTGAAGTAAATTAGTATTTGCAACCTTTCATTCTAAAGTAGCATAGGTAATAGAATTAGGGCTTCGTAGGGTTTTTATGGGATTTGAGTTATTTGATAAAGTGTTTTAATCAAAAGTTTTTTCTTAGCATATATCTCATGATTCAGATTGGGATTTCATTTAAGTATAATAGTTTTAAAGTACAGATTCATTAAGAGTTTCAAAGTTAAAAGTTGATTATTGATTATGCTTGCTAGAATTTGATGAATTGTGTGTTAGATTCAACTAAATCATTTTATAAAGGAAACCATAAGAACTTTGAGCAAGGAATGAATTTAGAAAGACCAGTAAACTCGTGTTTACGAGCCTAGATTGACATATAGATGCAGGAGAATTAATACACCCATTAAATATCCCAACATTTTTGGCGTCATTTCCGGGGAAGTTGTAATTTCTTATTCAGGTAACTATTATTATCAGAGCTTTAGGATCTTGTAGGACTGTTAGATGACGAAGAGTGTATGGTAAGACGTGAGTGAAGAGCTACACATCCACTTTGGTTGGGTTGCTCCAAATTCTGACTGATTACTGCTTGTTCTTGAGTTTCTATTTCCTTTATCTTTACGTGTAGGAGTACAGGTATACCTAGAGATAGTAAGGGTAGATTTATTTCTAGTTCTAAATTTCCTGCAACCTTTGGATCAGTTAATATACCTCCTATTAATGCTACTAATTGATATGCAAGACTAAGACAAGAAGGAAGAAGTGTTGATACCAACCTGGCTTCGGATAGAGAATTCTTAGATCAAGGAGAAGAGACCATTCAACAGGTTGTCATTGGAAACACTGAAGGGGTCAAGGTAGAAGAACCAGTAGAGTTGCAAGATAACATGGATGTGCAACCAACCAACATCAAACGTGTTCTAGTACCTCTTGTTCACACTATAATCAAGAAACCTCTTTGGGTGCCTGTCCCAGATATGGACCACCAAAAAAGGGATAATAGAAACAACGAAGAACACCATGGAGAGGGAGAAGGCCCTTGACGCTATGTTAACTTCCTTGGAGGAAACAACCAGGAAGGACCAATGGGAGGACCAAAGGAAGATGATGAGGAAACTACCTTTGGATTCCCTATTCTAGATGTGACTCACAACATTAACATGAAAAGCATCCCAATGGCATCTGTTCCATTATTCTACGGTAAATCATCTGAAGTTCCTAATGCATTTCTTTTTGAATTTGATTATTTATGTCACAGTTATTGTTGGGCAATTTATTGGGCTTAAATTGCTGCATTAAATTATCGACCAGGGAAACTCGTAAGCTTTTGATGATGCCTGCAATATATATGCAGGAGTAGGCAATTAATTCTATGTCTAGTGAAATTATTTATGATTCAATATAATATGCAAGGGAAGAGGCTCCTAACTAAGGAGATCCTGGTTGTCCTTC
Organism: Pinus taeda; assembly: GCA_000404065.3. Taxonomy (NCBI): domain Eukaryota; kingdom Viridiplantae; phylum Streptophyta; class Pinopsida; order Pinales; family Pinaceae; genus Pinus; species Pinus taeda. The sequence goes on along the minus strand of APFE030642080.1, from coordinate 37,685 downwards.
CCTACAGTATCAT
>APFE030642080.1:2032-36255 GCA_000404065.3 Pinus taeda | reverse complement strand
TCTTGATTGTCCTCTCATGTACTAATCCAAACTAAACTAAGATTCATCCATAAGCGTAGAAAATGAAATAACTTGAAACATAAAAGCAAAAGGATGAATTTCAATTATCATACAAATCAGGTAGAGAGAGAGCCTAACTTAGACTCTTGGTTATCCTCTCATGTACTGATAAGATTCTAATTTGAAACTCATTCATCAATCAAATCCTCAAACATCAAACATCTAAGCAATTAAATAAAATAAGATCTAATATGAAATAACAAGTTCCTTTGCTCCTTCTAGAGTGAGCTCAATTCTCCTAGGAACAAAGTGACAAGCCATTCCATATACATTAAGGTAACTTCTATCTAAAACTACATAATGGAAATATATGTAAAACTTATATCTAAAACTACATAATGAAAATATATGTAAAACAAAGCTTTATTCTATTCCATAATAAGTTGGATACAATGCTCTAAGAGTCCTCTCCCTTTGGAATGGACGAGGTACTCCTATTTATAGAAAAACTATGATAACAACCTCATAAATGTAGACCCACTATTCTCTCCTTTGACCCACACCCACATATTTCTCAACCAATGGTGACACATAACCCTATCCTCCATGATCTCCTCCATGAGGTCCATGATCTTCTCGACGAGGTTCATGATCTTCTCAAATTCGAATTTGAACATAGAGTGCCACATAAGGATGCCTTGGAAGCTTCCTATGTACCTACACATGTCAACAAACTCATTCTAATTGTTAGGTATAAGTATAAGCATATTATTTTCTAAAGTTTAGCCATAAATCCACTTAAAAATGTTAAGAATTAATAAACTTTGGAAAAGCATAGTTATGACCCAATAATGAGGTAAATGTAATGATGTGGAGGTGGAATGGAGGTGACATGAAGGTAGAATGTGAAGATATTGGTGAATAATGGAGTGAAAAGAAGGAATATTTTGAGGCCCAACAGTTATAATTACTATGAGGATGCACATACACTTAAATTGTTTCCCGCCACTTTGAAAGATGCAGCCCTTAGATGGTTCATGAGTCTAGGGGAACACACTATATACTCTTGGGATGACATGAAGTTAGTCTTCCTTAAAAAGTATCAATATTTTTGTAAGAGTAGGGACATCAACGATATCCTTAGGATGCAACAAACAAAAGATGAAACCCTAGAGGAGTATCTTGAATGATTCCTATATAATTTTCACAAATCTCGTGGGTCAAACTTAGACGAAAAGACTATCAAAATTGTGTTCCTAAAAGGGCCGAGGGATGATTTCATTGAAACATTAAACCTTCTTAGAGGTGGGGACATCTATAAGAAGCCATTTGCTAAAGTAGTGGAGCTCTTTCGTACTGATTCTAGGAGGGAAGCTAAAGTAGGCAAAAAACTTCGCTAACTTAAAGATAATTCTAGAGACTATGTGCTAAAGAAAACTATGGCTAGTGTTATTACGAGATTCAAACTGGGAAACTTATTAGAAAAATTTAAAACTAATATACTCAATGCAATCAATGACCAACTAGACACTATGAAAATCAAACAAAAACAAGAGGCTGAAAAAGTATCCATGGAAATCATTTGTCATAAGTGTAGGTGCAAACATCTAGACAGGGAATGCCCTTTAAATGCCATTGATATTTTTGGAATCTATACTCTAGAACACCCAATTGAGAAGTGACCATCACTTCCCGACATACAGGATATCTACAAACTGAACGATGAAACCATTCACCAATATCAAGCCACCAAAAGACTCATTTGGAGAGGCCAAAGTCAAAATGTGTTTCCAAATCCAAATTCCCAAGGTTATGGTTAGACTTAGCCTTGGACCTTCTGAAAATCTTACCCTCCTTGGGTTACTCTACAACCACAAATACTCCTTGTAACTAGAATTGGAGGGAAACCCTCTATACCAATGCTTATCAACCCCAAATCCAATTCTATGTGCCTTACCCAAACATGCCAAGTACCTCGTATAATCCGACCATGAAACCTTATCAGCAAGGGCATAACCCTAACATGTATCAACAACCCACGCTTCCACCACCTCCTTTGCATCAATTGTTACCTGCATCTTCTAACCCATGATCCTCACATGCACCTGCTACCTTGAACACACCCCTCCCTACAATGTTGCTTGCGCAACCCGTACCTAACCAAAGTCATAATAAGGCACCTCAACCTGTACAAAACATTGATATCCAGCCTTTTCCTACATATATGATCACCCCCATTCCTATGAATGAAATCCAATTTCGATGAGGAAAGATAGTTAACAAAGGAAAATTAGTTGTTGTTATCCAAGAAGAGGTGCCCTCTACATCATCCGAAAACCATTTGCAAAACCAAAAACACAACAACCATAGAAAGAAGAATCAAATGAACCACCATACCTGGAAAGACTGATTGTGAAGAAAGAAGAGACCCCACTTGAATATGATTTGGAAAATGAACTAAGGAATGTATGCATTAAAATTCCACTTTTACAAGCAATTAGAGACATTCCTATCTACAACAAAATTGTCAAAGATCTCTACATTAAGAAACTGGGAAGAAAGGGGCATAAGAACAAGAACATCAGAATCATAAGCCAAATTTCCACTATGATTTCCAACTTATCTTCAAAGTACAATGACCCTGGGAATCCCATTGTCACCATTGAGATAAAAAGAGTACTTCTGCCAAATACCCTCATGGATTTAGGAGTAGCAATAAATGCGATGACCTATAAAGCAATGACATCTTTACAACTACCTAGACTTAAACCCACCCCTATCATCTTTACAACTACCTAGACTTAAGCCCACCCCTCCCTACAATGTTGCCTGTGCAACTTGTACATAACCCAAGTCATAATAAGCCACCTCAACCTGTACAAAACATTGATATCCAGCCTTTTCCTACATATATGATCACCCCCATTCCTATGAGTGAAATCCAATTTTGATGAGGAAAGACAGTTAACAAATGAAAATCAGCAGTTGTTATCTAGGAAGAGGTGCCCTCTACATCATCCAAAAACCATTTGCAAAATGAAAAACAACAACAATCATAGAAATAAGAATCAAATGAACTACCATACCCAGAAATACTTATTATAAAGAAAGAAAAGAACCCGCTTGAATATGATTTGGAAAATGAACTAAGGAATGTTTGCATTAAAATTCCACTTTTAAAAGAAATTAAGACATTCCTATCTACACCAAAATTGTCAAAGATATCTACATTAAGAAACCGGGGAGAAAGGGGCATAAGAACTAGAACATCAAAATCATAAGCCAAATGTCCACTATGATTTCCGACTTACCTACGAAGTACAATGACCCTGGGAATCCCATTTTCACCATCGAGATAAATGAAGTACTTCTGCCAAATACCCTCGTGGATTTAGTAGCAGCAATAAATGCAATGACCTATCAAAAAATGACATCTTTACAGTTGCTTGGACTTAAACCCACCCTATCATTTTAGAAATTGTAGACAAATCCATCGTGAAGCCAATGGGAACCCTAGAGGACATAGTGCTCACTATTACTTCTTGGAAATATCCCATATATTTTGTTGTCATTTCTTCAAAAACCTCTAGGCCCGGACACCCTATGGTTCTGGGACAATCGTGGCTAGCAACTGTTGATGCCGTCATAGGATGTAGAAAAGGAGAAATGATTATTTCTAATGGTCCCCACAACCATACTTTGTCTATTTTCCCCCTTTCTCAGACAACTGCTGAAGTACCATTATGGCTCGAGAACCCATATGGAGATGAATATTGTATGTTTCCTTTGTTGTCATTAGATCAGTCTAGAGGTCTCCAACATCATTCTAATGAACATGTTTTGCAACAGTTTTTATCTGATAATTCTTGTATCGATTATCCTATTTATTTTAATGGTTATCAGCATGTGTTTAGTGATGAGTTTCAGGAAACTTTCCATCCAGTTGTCTTCACCTCTTTTGCAGCAATGGAGGAAAGCCATGAACCCACCACAGAAATTGTAGAAATTTTTGAAGGAAAAATCTTACATATCGTTACAGGATTGACTGCAAAACAAAGGCAGTAATTGATAAGTATGATTTGTGAAAAATCTGGAGCTTTTGTGTGGGATTACTTGGACATGAGGGGCATACATATAGACACCTGCATCCACCATATCTATACAAATGAAGAAATGAAACTTGTTTGGAAACCACAATGGCGTATGAACCCAACATTAAAAGACATTGTCAAAGATGAGCTTAAGAAACTTTTGGCTGTAGATTTCATTTACCCCATTTGTGACACTAGGTGGGTGTCACCTCTAGTAGTGGTTCCGAAGAAGAACAGAAAGTGGTGTATCTATCTTTACTACAGAGAATTAAACAAGGCCACATTGCATGACTATTTTCCACTTCCCTTCATTGATCAAGTCCTCAACATGCTTTCAGGTAAGAAGTATTTTTCTTTTCTAGATGGGTATAGCGGTTATAATCAAATACAAATAGCTGAAGAAGACTAAGAGAAGACTACTTTTACATGCCCTTGGGGTGCTTATGCATATAGAGTCCTCCCCTTTGGTCTTTGTAATGCCCCCACCACTTTTTAGAGAGTTGTACTTGCCATTTTCTCTGATTTGATCCATGACTATGTGGAAGTCTATATGGATGACTTCATAGTTTATGGAGATGATTTTTCGCATTCTTTTGCAAATCTAGAATAAGTATTGATTTGTTGTCAAGAAGCTAATCTAGCCCTTAGTAGTGATAAATGTAAGATGATGCAAACTAAGGGGATTGTTCTAGGCCATCATGTGCCACTAGAAGGAATTCAAGTTGATCTAGCAAAGATAGAGGTAATATCGCATATCCCTATTCCTAGTTTGCAAAAAGAGGTAAGAAGTTTTTTAGGGCACACAGGTTATTATCAACAATTTATTGAGAATTTCACTAGAATTGCAGCACCATTATTTAAATTTTTAACTAAAGATGCTGACTTTGTATGGAATTTTGACTGTCAACGGGCTTTTTAGGTACTAAAGGAAAAGTGTCCATTGCTCTAGTATTGAGAGGGCCAAATTGGTCCTTACCTTTTCATATTTGTACAGATGCTTCAGATACTGCACTGGGAGCGGTCTTGGGACAAAGAGAGGATAACTTTCCCTATGCTATTTATTTTGTTATCAAAAATATTTCTCCTCCTAAATTAAATTATATGGTTACTGAAAAAGAGTTGTTAGCAGTTGGGCATGATATAGGAAAGTTTAGGCATTATATTACCGGTTATGAGACATTTGTCCATGCCGATCATTCTGTTGTTAGATTTTTAATGAATAAACATATTACTAATGGTAGGATAACAAGATGGTTGTTGCTTTTACAAGAATTCATTATAACTATAATTGATAGGTCTGGAAGGGATAACTTGGTAGCTAACTTCTTATCTCATTTGAACATTGTGCAGCGAAGCATGCTAGCGCCAGTGCTTGATGAATTTATAGATGAAGCATTATTTTCCATTTCTACTATTACTCCTTGGTTCGCTGATGTCGCCAATTATATAGTATCAGGGAGATTACCTCAAAACATGTTAGCCCAAGAAAAACATAATATAGTGCATCATAGTGCTAATTTCTCTTAGATCGAAGGGGATCTATTTTATACCGGGCTAGACTTGATTATGAGGCTATGTGTGCGAGAAGATGAAATGTATGATGTGCTGAGAGCCTGTCACTATGAGCCTTGTAGTGGCCATTTTGATGATAAAAGGACTACATACAAAGTTCTTTGTACTAGATACTATTGGCATACACCTTTTAAAGATTCCAAGACATTTATTTTGAGGTGTGACACTTGCCAATAGATGGGGAGACCAGTTGCCTCCGATGAAATGCCTCTTCAACCACAAATTTCCATTGAACCTTTTGAGAAGTGGGCATTGGAATTCATATGGCCCATCTCCCTAATGTCAGAAAAGAAAAATTACATCTTAGTATGCACTAACTACATCACTAAGTGGGTGGAGGCTAAAGCACTATATGCTTCCACTAAAAAGGTAGTAGTAGATTTTTTGTTCAAGGACATCTTTACGAGATTTGGTGTGCCTCGTCAAATCGTCACTGACTAGGGTACACAATTTACATGAAAGTTGGTCAAGGCACTCATGGAGTAGTATCAAATTAAGAATCACAAATCGACTCCTTACCACCCCCAGGCTAACAAGAATGTGGAGTCCACGAACAAAGTTTTGGAATCCATCCTCACAAAAACTATTCAACTGCATCATATGGATTGGGCGAATAACTTACTAGAGGCACTATGGGCTTACCGGATCACTTGGAGAAATATGATAGGACACACACCTTATGAGTTAGTCTATGGTAAACAAGTGCTCTTGCCCATTGAGTTCCAAGTAAAAAAATTCAGGACTACCACCCAATTGGGCATGAATCTACATGAAGCTCAAGAGCAGAGGCTGATGCAATTGAATGAACTTGATGAAATCCAACAAGATGCCTACCATAGAAACACATTGGTGCAGAGCCAAAGAGCTCGATGGGGTGATAATTTATCAAGAATAAAGTCTTTCGTACAGGTGACTGGGCCTCGTTATATGATAGTAGGTCTAAGAAATTTAAAGGTAAATTTTCTATCAGATGGTTAGGACCATATGAAGTGAATGAAGTTTTTGATAACGGTTCAATTCATATTTGTACTATCAATGATGGTAAGACTTCTTTTGTAGTAAATGGTTATTGGCTTAAAGTTTATCACAAACCACTTTCACGTGATCAGTTTTTGCAGGAAGTACGAAAGGATCTAGGGTTGGAGCTGGTTCATGCAAATGACCAGACTCTTGCTGGTTTGTTGATTTAATTTTTATTATATATATATATATATAATATATATAAATAATATTATATATATATAATATATATATATAGATATATAAACCAGTGGGCTGTTATTTTTCATATTTACAGGTGGTTCTCCCCACAACCCATGTAGAATAAAGGACGAATTCACCAGGAGAAAGTTTATTCCTTTATCCAAACCTAGTGGATTACTTATGGAAAAGGAACCTTTAGAGTCTTCTTTGGAGGCCTTCAGTCTCTCTAAACATGAAGCTCCCGATCATTGACTTATCTAGGCTCACAAATGATATGGACCAGTATTAGCCTAGGGATTCCTTGAGTGTAGAGTTGTTCTTTTCTGGGCTCAAGGAATTGTTTACGGAAAGCAAACCCCCTAGAGTCTACTATGGGAAATTCAGACTCTCTAAACATGAATGCCTCGAGCACAAACTACTTTAGGCTCGCTAAAAAAATAAAGTAGTGGCAGTTTAGGGATCTTTTGGGCATTGAATTATTCTTTTCTGGGCCCAAGGGAATAATTATGGAAAAGAAGCCCCCTTGAAGCTCTCTTTATGGACATTTCCATCTCCCTAAATAAGAAATTCCCTAGGTAGTTGTCATCTCAGGCCTAGTAGAAAACCATGAGATGATAAACAAGGTTCTATTGCTATCCCAAAACATATTTGATGCCAATTTGTCAAAATAATTATCGATCTATGTTCTATTTCCTATGTTTAACTAGTTTTGTTCTCAAGTAGTTAATGTTGGGCTAGACTTTTCCTGAGACACAGTTTGTTTCAAGATTCCAAAATATTTATAATGATATGAATGTTCAAGTGCTATTCCTGATAGCAACACCATTAGTCTCTAAAAAATATGTAAACTTTGCTGCTAAAAGCACCAAGAAGTCTTCTTAGATGTTGGGTCTCTCAATTCATTGCAAAATCACCGTTCTTTGCATAGTGAGGAAACATGTTTCAATCGATGGACCTAGAAGGCATTCACACTATCTTCTATACCCAAGATCATTACAATCACATAGGTATTGCACTTAACTTACCTAATTTGGTCTCAGATAGTTCTAATGCTCACCAAATGCAATTGTATTTTACCTAATTTCCTAAAAATCTTGGCTCTATTCCTATTTCCACCCCCACTTCCTAACGTATTCATGGATTTGATTGAACCACTTCCCATTTTGGTTTCCTCATGATTATGACACGTATCCTTTCCTCACATATGTTCATAATTCAGGCATGATTTCCCTTGATGGGCACGACATACACTGATCCCTGGGCTAGATGCAGGGTATTATTCCTTAAAGTATGCACGTGTGTTAGTATGTGACGAGCAATCTTTGGTTGAGGTCGACGTTGAGTCTATTCCATATCACCGGTCCTTTGTCAGCCTATGTTCACATGTATGATGCCTTAATGATGAATAGTTGTCACCGCTCACTCCAGAAGATGACCAAAGCATTATTGCTATTGATGGACATGACTTGGGCATGAAATACACATTCCTTTCTAAGAGCATCACCTTAGTTTCCATTCCCAAATTTTTAATTGTTGCATCATTTCTATTTATTCACAATCACTGCATACAAATTGTTCTCACTACATCGGTGTCTCGTAATTTCGATTGGGTGCTAATTATGGAGTGACATTTGCTATAAGAGAGTTGGTTTGTTGGTGCAATTGGTCACTTGTCTCTCCCAACAAATTTTACAGTGCACTCAAAATTTGACCATGGAAGCAGATAAGCACGGGCCAAAATTTGGCCAGTTTTCGCGGACCCTTGAGTATCAGTTTTGTAAGGAAGTCATTGAAGAGAAAGGATCGACATTTTTTCTTCAAAAGTCTCAAGGGTATAATGATGCAATTACTTTGGCCTTTGCCCAAACATTTGACAGGAAGAGAGCCAAAGTTAGAAACTTGCAACTCAAGATCACAAAGCAGTCTCTCAACGAAGCAATAGGGCTGCCTTCAAGTGGGGAGCATTTCTTCAAGGGCATCCAATTACACATTCCCAAATGTGTAGTGTTTCTAAAACCGGCTTATCAGTCACTAAGTTCTACCAAAGTAGTCTTGCCTACCTGAATTCAGGATCAATGGCATCCCTTGTTAACTATGATCCAACATTTCTTAACTTGCGAAGGAAGGTACAAGGTCATTTTTCTATATCATATTAGGCTCTTGATGCATTTTACAATTCCCCATTTCTTGAAATTAAGCCTCCAGAAGATGGCCAGGGGAGTGTAATCTGAGGGTAAGAAACCAGAGACTTCCCTATACCACCATAGCTTGATTAAAAAATTGTTTTTGGTTGAACTAAGTAAGAGAAATAAGTCTTGGGAATACTTTCTCATAGACAACCTTCCAAGAGAAGGGACATAGTTCAAGTGGAGACAAAGGCCTATTGGTAGAACCTTGAAGTCTAGAAGGGAAACCCTTGCACCTACCTCATAAAGAACCCATACTTCTCCCACTTCTCTTGCCCATTCTATGTTACCTCCTCCCAATAATTCTAAGATTCCTTATCCCTCTTCTAGCTAGGCAGCTAAGCCTTCAAAAATACAGTTAGAAAAGAAGAAAAAGGAGAAAAGGGGAAGGGAGACCTTAACCTCCACAGATGAACCAGCTGAAATTCGCTTAATAGGCCAACAAAGTCATCAGCCCAAGAACAAGCTTAAGAGAACCTTGTTTCCTTCTTACAAAACTTCAGCTCCTAATATAGAAACTTCCATACAAGGTAGAAGAAGGACTCGATGCATGAACAAACCTCCTCACACCCCATCTACATTTCAAGTTGCCAGTCCTCAACAACTTTTTGTAAGTTCAACTCCAAAGTTCGTTGCTCAATCTTCATTATCTCTCCCTCAGTCTCCTTCACCTCCATTGCAGTGCCAAATTCCCGAAGACATTTTCCAGGATTTACACACTTCCACTCAACCTTTAGTCAATCAAAAACAACAATTATCTTCACCTAAACAAAGTGTAAGGTAGATGCCTAGAGGAAGTCCTTCCCAACAATCCACAGCTTCAGTAGCTCCAGTAAGGACACTTGTTTTTGAAGAAGAATATAACCTAAGAATTAAGTTGATCAGACCCCAAAAAAGGATTGGTAAACACAAATCTCAGGCTCATAGATTTAAGGTATTGTTTCACTATGTCAGAGGAGTGAATAATCAACTGCATGATAATAACTTGAGACTCTTCATCCAAAATGATGCTTTGAAGAGAAAGAATATACAACTTTTGACATGGAAATCAACTAGGACTCATCTTGCAAAAAGGATCAATGCTCAAACATTAGCCAGGAAATTCACCAAATGTTCAGTGCCAGTGAAAAGAGGACTTGAAGTCTTGGTCAAGGCAACTGGCCTTTGACCAGACACTTAGGTGATTCAATCTCTTTTTGGTTTGAGATGCATGAGGACTTGCATCACCTCAAGCGTGGGGGAGATGTTGGACTCAGTTTTTGTCTCTACTCATACACTTTTCATACTACTTTTTGCCCTATTTTAACCTACATTTGAACTCTTTTCATGTCATTTTGACCTCCTTGTGCCTGGACTATACCAAACTCCCATCCAAGGTAAAATCATTACAAATGGTGTTGTTTTAGCTATTTTGATGATCAATATTAGGTATTTGAATGTGTGCTTGCTTGTTTACTAATCATTATGGGTGATAGATGTGAAGATTTCTCTCACTGGGACCTAGGACTTCTGCATCCAAAGAGAATTTTGCACTCAAAGAAGGAACTGTACTTAAGGAAACAATCTAGAATTGCAATCTAGGAAATTACACTTGAAGATTTGCACTTAAGGATGAGCAAGATGGTCAACGTGACCTCATCTAATTAAACGAGGAAGAACGATGCTTCTTGTGCATAGCCAGCTTTCAGCCTCCAAAACAAAATTATGTCTTATCATTTAGATCTTGTATAGCAGATTGTTGGTTGCTAAGCCTTGATTAGAATGGAAATCAGATTGGCATCTCCATGATTTGATTTTTACTAATTGTAATATGTAAACTAGATTATAAATCCTGTCTAAAACAATGTGGAGGGAATACATGCATACATAATAAGGAATCTAAACTCTTTTGTTTTACTATTGTTCTACTGAGATTTGTCAATGGAAATGATCTTTGCCTTGGTTTTGCGTTGAAGAAGAAGTTGTGATTGCAAGAGCTTGTAAATGGTTGATATAGTTATCTGATCCTCTTCATCTTATTGTAAGTTTCATACTGAGTAGTGGCAAGGGCCCACCACCACTGGGCAATTCAATCCTATAGTTAGTAGTTGATTTATTTCTTTAAGTTTTAATTCATTTCTCTAAATTGTTTTGAAAATAAATTAAATCTAATTTCTGGCATTTGACTGATTGTGTTAATTTGTTTCCAGAGAATCTGAATCCATTTTGTTTATATAACAACATTCTAGCATTTTGGCATATCTTGCTTTGGTCTTTGAATGAGCTAGTTTTCATAAGGTTGGATTTGGTTATATGGCGAATGAGTAGATTAATTATAATTTACATTTGATTGGATTAAACATTCACTACAAGTTGATCTCAACAAAAACGCATTCCTTTGATTTCCCTTTTCACTTACCAAGAAATAGGCACTCTCTGTTTTCAAAACGAATTAATGGTGAATGTCATGACCTCTGTTCACTTTGTCTTCAATCCAACATGTTGATAGCCTCGGTTCTCTGCTTCTGATCTAAAACGCATTTCATAACCTCTGTGTGATTGTCCCATTCCTTGTTTTATGACCCTGTCGTAGCCTTGTTGGCATAATCCACCATTGTGAGCAGGTTGATTCCATGAGTGGTTGACATTTCCATGGGATTTTTGTTACACAATAGAGTTTCCCAATAATGGGCATAACCAAGTCACAAGCCTATACACATGCCTTTTTGAGTGAGTTACACATGATCATATAAATTCCTCCATAAAATCTTGATTACACATACTTATTTGAGCTTGAAGGACACTGAATGAATGTGTGTGTAAGGTTTATGTAGCAAGAGAATTAGAATTCATAGTGTGGAGTATCGACTGATCGATCTCAAAAGATCATTGAAACTAAACATAAAAATCTTGGAACTATGAATTGAACTTGGTTTTATAATGATAATCTAATAATCCTTGGGATAATTGAGTTGCTTGGATAGTTAATTCCACTCTCTATTTTCCATTCATAACTTGCAAACAAGCAGAGCAAGTGTTATGCATTAAAAATTGATTTCCATAACAGAGTTGAAGAATAGTTAGTTACGAGAGGATTGTTTCTCTCTTTGATTGATTAGATCAGGTAGAAGATTACTCTTAGATAAAATTTCTATTGTTTTGAAACAGAGTATAGGTTTGGAGCTACATAGGTTCACCAGTTTGAAGACAAGCTTTCATTGTTTGATGAGAAGAGTTGGCATCTCATTTAGTTAGGTTTTCCTTTCATGATGGTTGAATGCAAGTTATAGGTTGTATTTTGTTAAGCTAGGGATTGATAGTAGATTTAAAGTTATTATATCCTTTTAATTTCAGGAACATGATTTAGATTTGTATGGTACTTAGTCAAACAAGCAAGATGATTAAGTTGGAAATTCTTCTGAGTTGCGCCCAAGAGTGAAGCTTATCATATATTCCTAAAGATTTAAAGTTATATTTGAACATTTTAGTTTCAAGTCTACTTGCCTTTAGAACATACTTGAAATAAATTAGAATTTGCAATCTTTAAATAAATAGTAGCATAGGTAATAGGATTAGGGTTTATTAGGGTTTTTATGCGATTTGAGTTATTTGATAAAGTGTTTTAATCAAAAGTTTTTTCTTAGCATATATCTCATGATTCAGATTGAGATTTCATGTAAGTATAATATTTTAAAGTATATATTCATTAAGAGTTTCAAAGTTAAAATTTGATTATTGATTTTGCTTGCTAGAATTTAATGAATTGTGTGCTAGATTCAGCTAAATCATTTTATAAAGGAAACCATTAGAACTTTGACCAGGAACTGAATTTAGAAAGAGCATTTCAACTCGTGTTTATGAGCCTGGATTGACATATAGATGAAGGAGAATTAATACACCCATTAAATCTCCCAACATTTGTGGTGTCGTTGTCGGGGAAGTAGTAATCTCTTATTCAGGTAACTATTATTATCAGAGTTTCAGGATCTTGTAGGACTGTCAGAGGGCAGAGAGTGTACGGTAAGATGTGAGTGAAGAGTCATGCATCCACTTTGGTGGGGTTGCTCCAAGGTTTGATCAATTATTGCTTGTTCTTGAGTTTCTATTTCCTTTATCTTTATGCATAGGAGTACAGGTAGACCTAGAGATAGTAAGGGTAGATTTATTTCTAGTTCTAAATTTCCTACAACCTTTGGATCAATTAATATACCTCTTATTAATTTTTCTGCTACTTGATATGCAAGAATAAGACAAGAAGGAGGAAGTGTTGATACCAACCTAGTTTCGGATCGAGAATTCTTAGATTAAGGAGGAGAGACCATTCAATAGGTTGTCTTTGGAAAAATTGAAGGGATCAAGGTAGAAGAACCAGTAGAGTTGCAAGGTAATGTGGACGTGAAATCAACCAACATCAACCGTGTTCCAGTACCTCTTGTTCACACTATAATTAATAAACCTCATCAGGTGCCCATCACAGATATGGACCACCAAGTAAGGGAGAATAGAAACAATGAAGAACACCATGGAGAGGGAGAAGGCCCTCGATGCAATGTGAACTTCATTGGAGGAAACAACCCGGAAGGACCAAGGGGAGGACCAAAGGAAGATTATGAGGAAACTACCTTCGGATTCCTTATTCTAGATGTGACTCGCAACATTAACATGAAAAGCATCCCAATGGCATCTATTCCATTATTCTACGGTAAATCATCTAAAGTTCCCGATGCATTTCTTTTTGAATTTGATTATTTATGTCACAGTTATAATTACTATGAGGATGCACATACACTTAAATTGTTTCCTGCCACTTTGAAAGATGTAGCCCTTAGATGGTTCATGAGTCTAGGGGAACACACTATATACTCTTGGGATGACATGAAATTAGTCTTCCCTAAAAAGTATCAATATTTTAGTAAGAGTAGGGACATCAACGATATCCTTATGATGCAACAAACAAAAGACGAAACCCTAGAGGAGTATCTTGAATGATTCCTATATAATTTTCACAAATCTCGTGGGTCAAACTTAGATGAAAATACTATCAAAATTGTGTTCCTAAAAGGGCTGACGAATGATTAAATTGAAACATTAAACCTTCTTAGTGACGGGGACATCTATAAGAAGCCATTTGCTGAAGTAACGGAGCTTTGTCGTACTTATTCTCGGAGCCAAGCTAAAGTAGGCAAAAAGCTTCACGAACTTAACGATAATTCCAGAGACTATGTGCTAAAGAAAACTATGGCTAATGCTGTTACCAGAGTCGAACTGGGAAACTTGTTAGAAAACTTTAAAACTGATATACTCAACACAATCAGTGACCAGCTAGACACTATGAAAATCAAACAAAAACAAGAGGCCGAAAAAGAAGCCATGGCAGTCTTTTGTCATAAGTGTAGGTGCAAACATCTAGAAAGGGGATGTCCTCTCAATTCCATTGAGATTTTTGGAATGTGTACTCTAGAACACCCAACCGAGAAGTGCCCATCACTTCCTAGCCTATAGGATATATACAAAGGGAACGCTGAAACCATTGACTAATCTCAAGCCACCAAAAGACCCATCTGGAGAGGTCAGAGTCAGAATGTATTTCCAAATCCAAATTCCCAAGGTTATGGTCAAACTCAGCCTTGGACCTTCCAAACATCTTACCGTCCTTGGGTTACTCTGCAACCACAAAATACTCCCTGGAACCAGAATGGGACAGCAAACCCTTATACCAACGCTCATCAATCCCAAACCCAATTATATGTGCCTTACCCAAGCATGCCAAGTACCTCGTATAATATGGCCATGCAACCTTATCAACAAGGGAATAACCCTAACATGTATCAACAACCCACACTTCCACCATCTCCTTTGCATTAGTTGTTACCTGCACCTTTTAACCCATCATCCTCGTAGGCACCTGCTACCTTGAACCCACCCCAACCTACACTGTTGTCTGCACAACCGTACCTAACCCAAGTCATAATAGGCCACCTCAACCTATACAAAACATTGATATCCAGTCTTTTCCTACATATATGATTACTGCCATTCCTATGAATGAAATCCAATTACGATTAGGAAAGACAGTTAACAAAGGAAAATCAGCAGTTGCTATCTAGGAAGAGGTGCCCTCTACATCATCCAAAAGCCATTTGCAAAATGAAAAACAATAACAATCATAGAAATAAGAATCAAATGAACCACCATACACAGAAATACTAATTATAAAGAAAGAAGAGAACCCACTTGAATATGATTTGGAAAATGAACTAAGGAATGTCTGCATTAAAATTCCACTTTTAAAGGAAATTAGAGACATTCCTATCTACACCAAAATTTTCAAAGATATCTGCATTAAGAAACCGGGGAGAGAGGGGCATAAGAACTAGAACATCAAAATCATAAGCCAAATGTCCATTATGATTTCTGACTTACCTGCGAAGTACAATGACCCTGGGAATCCCATTGTCACCACTGAGATAAATGAAGTACTTCTGCTAAATACACTCATGGATTTAGTATCAGCAATAAATGCAATGACCTATAAAAAAATGACATCTTTATAATTTCTTGGACTTAAACCCACCCTATCATTCTAGAAATGGCAGACAAATCCATCGTCAAACCAATGGGAACCCTAGAGGACATAGTGCTCACTATTGCTTCTTGGGAATATCCCATAGATTTTGTTGTCATTTCTTCAAAAACCTCTAGGCCCGGACAACTTATGGTTGTAGGACAACTATGGCTAGCAACTGTTGATGCCGTCGTAGGATGTAGAGATGATTATTTCTAATGGTCCCCACAACCAAACTCTGTCTATTTTCCCCCCTACTTAGATAACTGTTGAAGTACCATTATGGTTCGAGAACCCATATGGAGATGAATATTGTATGTTTCATTTGTTTTCATTAGATTAGTCTAGAGGACTCCAGGAGCATTCTGATGAACATTTTTTGTTGTAGTTTTTATCTGATAGTTCTTGTATCGATTATCCTATTTCTTTTAATGGTTATCAGCATGTGTTTAGTGATGATTTTCAGGAAACTTGCTTTCTGGAAATGGGATTAAGCTTTTTGGAAAGGGGATTGAGAGGCAGATTCAACTTAATGGCTACTGCTACATCCTTAGAAACATACTTGATGGGATTCTTTTTAAGCTTGATGTAATAGCCACTATTAGAGACATGGTCAATCATTTTGTTGACATAGTCAGATAAGTCAGAAGTAAGGAAAAGTTCTAAGGTGTTTTTTAATTATGATTTATGTGTGTGCTCATTATAAAGAAAAAATTATTAGGCTAAAAAAAATTTCAAACATGTCACTCCTCTGGTTCTAAACCCTTCGACCTGTGGCAAAGACTTGCAATTTCACCTTTGTTCAAGCCTGTAATTTTGGGCTAGTACAGATCTGCAACTCAGTGTATTACAAGCCTGTAACTTCAAACTTTTTAAGGAGTTCAAACCTATTTTTTTTGCAGAACTTGGCCTTCTCAGACCTCCTTACAACCTGTAGAAAGCTTCATTAAGGACAACTCTTGGGGACCTATGGAGAAGGTTTTCTTTGAATTTGTGACCATTTGTTGTAGACCTACAATTATTTTTCCTTGTGAATTTGTGGCGACTTCTAGGCATACTTTGTTGCAAAATGTTTTTTAAAGGCACAAGTATTGGAAGTATATTGTAGACCTAGAAGCACATTATTGACATTAGAAGCACAATATTAACATTTTTTAGCAGACTTTGGTCTAAAGGGTGAAAAACAACATATTATTTGTTGCAGATATTTGTTGGAGTCATAGTTGGAGTCACAATATTGGTTTGTTTCAGACCCTTTTTGAAGGCACAATATTGTACCTTGTTTGGAGAATTGGAAGTATAGTATTACCATTGTTTTTCAAACCTATTTGAAAATTATTTTAGGACTAGTGACCTTGGAAGCACAGTTTTTGTAGAAGGATCTTGCAGATTGATGAGATTTGGACCTGAGGACTTGTTGACATCCTGTGAGCTGACTTGTTGACATCCTGTATCATTTTTAGAGAAAAGCATTGCTGGATAAGCATCCATGAAGCAGCAATGTTAAGGTCCATTGAAGAGCCCTTGAAAGACTTATTGTGCAGATCCATGTTGAAGATTTTTGGTAGACTTGTTACAGACCTTTGAAGCATTCCTTGCAGACTTGTTGAATGACTTTGTAGAAGATTTGGCATGCAGAACTATTGAATACATCCTTTGGACCAACTCTTGAAGATGACCCTTGTATTGACTTGAGGACTTGTGTAAGCAAATCTTGGAGACAGTCTTGGAGACCTATTGCATTATTGAAGCCCTCATGCAATAATATTGGAGAACATTGTTTGGGTATCATGAAGAGTCTTCGAGACACCTTCTATGGTTAATAAAGTTTTCATTGATGAACAAAATGTTTTGGAGATTATTTGAGGGCATTGTTGAAGTCAATATTGAAGATATTATCAGGGTTTGTTGTAGAAGATATTGGAAGGCTTGAAGAACTATTAGAGGGTTAGAGCCCTAGAGGATTAGAGTCCTTAGGTGGACCATTTTAGATCTTAGAGGTATGGTACATGTTGGAGCCTATTGTGATTGAATATTGGAGTCTTCATCTAGGGTTGGAGGCATGAAGTGTTATTGAATTTTTGTGAAAAAAGGATTGGAGTATTTGCCATTCTAGTTAATAAAATTATTATTTGTTTGCACATTTTTGTGTTTTGATTTATTAAGTGATATTAACTAACATAAAAGAAATAATTGTAAAATAAATATTGATTCATGCCCCTCTCAGTATTTGCAACATGCTACAACTAAATCAACATGATGAAATCAAGGAGGATGTGACCCAATAGACTGTATTGGTGCAAGATATGACAACCCCAATTATTTTCCACTTATGAATTTATTGTAAATATTTCATGTATTTTGATTATAAATTAAAAATGGGTTGAGTTAATGGACACAGATTCCAGAGTTGAGGGCATTACTTGCTTGGGATGTGACAATGTGAATATGTATGTTTCTATTTAAAGATGATTCACATAATCGTTTAATTATCAACCATGGTCTGTTAACTTGTGAGGAATCTATGCTATACGCACAAGTGTCCTACTTCCTACCAAGTTATATGCCTATGCATGAATCCTACAAGCGTTGGAAATCAAGATCAAGGTAGGTTGATCCAATTAAATTGGTTAGCCACAAGTTTACCTAAATACTGGAGTTCAAAGCTTAACAGAAATACCCAATTATAACCAAGGTTTCCTATCCAGGTTTAATTATGCAACACTTTTTGCAATTTTGCAGTAATAACTACTGATTTTATAGCAGCTGCACGGCCACCTTTACAAGCACACTAAAGCAAGAAACATGGCCTAGGAAAGTTACAAAGATAGAAATATCTTTAATCACACTTAAACAAACTATTGAAATCTATTTGGTCAATCTTTAATATACTAAACAAATAATAGAAAAAAATGTTGCAAGAAAGAAACACACATATAAATAAAAAACTAGAAAGAAAAGTGTGCACAGAGAATTACCTCAAGTGGGCACAACTTGGGGTTAAATCTACACCCAATACTCAAATTCACGAATATAAAATCAATAGATCAATTGTGCAACCACGAGAAATTTCATTATAAAAAAAAAGTATAACAAAGTTTCAACAACGACATATCATCATGAGTTTATGCGTACACGCTTATAGATATTAAAGGAATCTCTTTCCAACAAATAACTGATCTTAGAGGATAATTTTCTAATTAGTTTTCCTCAAATTATAATCAATACCAAACACATTTCACATAAGTTATATTTTAAATGCTAATTCGGGCCTCGATGACACAACAAATGTTGCGCACCAAGGCATGTTGAATATTAAATATTTAATCTATAGGACATAAAAATGCCTCTTTCAGACTGGAAAGAGATATAAGAACCAAATAAACCTCCCAAATTGGCTCATGAGTAACAACTGAGTAATATTCCAACATCTTCGTATTAATGGCATAACTAAGATGCCAACTTCCGAGAAATATGCTCATCATTGTTTCGTCTCTATGGCATCCTTTTGGTTTGAATATGCCAATAGTTCCTTTAAATAATTCGTAGTTGTATTCTGTAACATGAAATAGACAACTAACAAGACATGTAATATACCTTAGCAGCCCGTGTTAGATATAGGGTCAAAGTATTTTGTAAAGGAAAAGAAGAAAAATTAGGAAAAATAAACGGAATGATTTTGTAGTAAAAAGTATGATTTTGTAGCTCATCGTCACCCTTGCTAATCTTATTGCATGTCCTCATGCATCTTCATCCTCACCCTCTCTAGTATGTAGAGTAATTGTAGAGTTTTCAACTAGTACTAGAGATAGAAGAGTAAAAGACATTTAGCTTTCGTCTTTGTTAGAGCTATATAAGTCATGCATTCACATCACTCTAGGAGTATGATGGATGACCAAATTCTCCCAAGTAATAGTAGCCAAGGCAATGTTCTAGTTCTTTCCATCATGTCTTCTCTTCCATCTCATCCCGATGGATAGGGGCTTGGTAATGCCTGGTAGGGCACCAAAAGATAAGAAAATGAAACCTTATTCCTATCCACTAAGCTCCATATTTATACATAGAACTTGCATAGAAATCAACTTTATTAAGTGCCAAAAAAAATTAAGGATATTCTAATCGAAATCTTCATTGAAGGTGTTCCAGAAGAGAATTCCATATGTTCTGTGCAATCAACAAATCATTACAGGTTTCTGCTCTTGTCACTTCCCGGTACTCTATAATAGTGAACCGTTGGTTATGTTGTATAGTTGTTACATCCCCTTGGTCCATCCTCAATCTGGTAAAGTCATCACAGGCCAACCTTGTTAAAGGGTATTTCTCTCTGACCACAAGATTTTATGCCTTTTCCAACACCAAATAAAAAATATGAGACATTTTCCATTGCAATAGATTATTTATGTAAGAAATCAAGGCCTTGAGATGAATATCTCCCATAAAAGGGATTAGGGTCCCATCTACAGTTGTTCGGAAAAATAAAGTTAAAAATATATAATTGGCACAAAATATTTTGGTCAACATTATCGACATTGAAATATATGTACATAAATTCCCGAGGCTGAAAATTTCATGAGGCTTCCTCCTGCAATTTCTTTTGTGGCTTTAAAATTACCTGTCATTCATCTAAATAAATAGAATAAAGCCTTGAAGGAATTCTGGTAGTAAGCCCTTGCATCACTAAGTCTATTGCAGTTATCTTAGGTTCTTCCTCTTTCAAAATGTTTTCCTTCCATTTATTGATTTTAGCTCCCCATTTTCATTCTTGAGCCAAATAAATGGTAAAACATATTTTCCTCACCTTTTCGATAACTTGATGATGAGTTTCCTTGTCTATTATCCCAAGATCAAAGAGATCATCTTTATTTCACCACTGGGGAAGATCAATTTTTAACTATAAAACACATAAATGTTGGCAAAAATATCATCAAGGATACTGTTGACAAGGTGTTCTTCCTCTATCGTGCACTCCTGGTAGTAATTCTCGATTCTAACCTCAGGCCCTTTTACCTCATTAGTGGTTCTCAACAGGGTATCTATATTTTGAAGTTTCAACATAATTTTCTATAAACAAGCCTTTAATTCTAATTTTACAGCCTTTTATTTTGTTTTAACAATGTTTGATATGCAGGGTTACAAAATCTAAAGGGCTTAGGAATTACCACCTTGCCTTTCAACTTTTACTTCTTCAGCCTGTCGCCGACAAATCCCATTTGAAATTGCATGGTCTCATCCTGTAGTGTGTACGCACTTTCACTCTGGAAGGGAACATTTTCAACTTAAGTATCACTCGTATCCATATCCATAGGGTCAAATTCCAGTTATGGCCCTGGTTCTTCATCTCCTATAATATCGATGGGGATGTCCTTGATCTGTTTAACTTTTGCTTGTTGAAATGATTGAGTAGGGTAATGTCACCTATGGTTTGTTTGTGGAGTAGACTCCTTCTTCCTTATGGAGGCTAGTTTCTTCGTGAGAGGTACAATTGATGCCCTTGGCTTAAGTTTTCCTCCATGTGAAAATGGTCCCCACTTAATCTTGATTTTGGTTAGCTCATCCAAAATAATCCCTTGATGGAAAAGTGCAGATTCATGGTTCTTTCTTTTTCCGAACAACTGGGACCATTTTAATTAGAATATTCAATAATAAATATGGAATATTCATTGGTTTTTTTCTAGTCAAATGCATAAGGATACAAATGCAGTAATGGTAGATTTTTCTACACCACTGTTCATAGGTAATAAATGTTTGTACAGAATAAATGACATAGTGCCACATAGGTTGCAACCATTACCTTTCAACTCTCTACTTTAAATCAAGTAACATCAATGAATATTCAACAAATGGATGTCGACTCTCATTTGAAATTTTAAGGTTTTTATACCACTTCTCACTTGTCAAGGGAAGCTCAGTGCTTGATGCTAGTGTTTCTTCATTCATAGGAATGGTAAGCATTTGGACTAGGGCTCTATCACCATTAGAGATTTTAGCAAACTCTAGTGAAATATGAGTATTGAATCCTTGGAACTTTTCCAAGAACAGAATCCACTCAACCCAAACAAAAATGTCCTAAGCTTCCTAATTAGCTTTTATAAGTTCCACACTGTTGAGCTCCTTTCGCACTATAGTCCCACCCATCCCGCTCTTCTATGATTTCTCTGTCGATCATTCTACATAGCCTATATACCATTTTACCTCAAGACTCAAATGTCAACTATAACCTGCCTTAACAATAATTTCAACCAAAAACTGTCATGTTTCCCCTCATTAATGTTCATTACCATCTTTTGTTGTGAATTGTCAGTCATTCAGTCATGTTATTACAATTTGATCCCATTGTTGTTGGTCACATGGACAGGAATGGTGTGAAATGATACCCTATGTTGTGAAATGGCATGGGCTACAAAATTAGTTGTCCACTATGAAATCCAAGTGCATGTATGTTATGTCACATAGTTGAACTATTAAATGATGAGGGTGAGTTATAATTATGGCAAAATAATGTTGGAATAAGAAAAAAAAAATAAGATAAGATATAATGTCAGGTTTAGGTGAATTTAGGTAAGGTACTATCTAGATTTATGTTAGGCATACATAGGTCGAGAATAAGGTAGGGTAAGTATTAAGTGAGGTGGGTAATTAGAATCATGAAAGAGGTAATAAAATTATGAAAGAGGAAAGACAATAATCATGTCTTTTGGGAGTGAAGGACTATAAAGTAAAGGAAGGAAATTGATCTTTAAAACAAAGTTAGGCATGCTTATGATATCTTTTCATGTTATTAGCTCCTATATACGTTGAGAAAAGAAACTAATAAATAGTTAAAGAGTACCTCGCCTGTGGAGATAGGCATGCCATAAATAACTATGTCACTCTTTGTCTTCATTATAAAATTTGATTATGAATGATAGTCTTGAATAAGAGATGATCATATATTTCCTACAAAATTAATTATATTGATGTCAAGCAGTTCTAAAGACAATCACGCCAACAATATTTATTATATCTTTTTTTTTTCCAAACTCTGCTAGTTGGAACATCGATTTTCTAGTACAAGCCCGTCCAATTGCACCCAAAGGTTTTTCACAATTGGAAGTTCTTAATTCTTAGTGATTCCAACTAGAGTCTGGTATTATGGCATTACTAGTATCGATAGCATCTAGAAGCCAAGTTTTTGCTGCCATTTTTTTTTTCAATAATGATATCATATGGACTAGAATATTAAAGAGTTGTAGAGGAGAGTGGGGTACACACTTGCTCTATGACCTTCATATCAAACTACTTTTCCAACCTCTGAATAAATTCTTCCTTAGATTGGAGTTTCTGATACAACCTTAGTCAATGCCAATTTTCCATTAACGATATCCAAATCTCATCAATAGTATGAAGTCACACCAACCTGTTATAAAATATAGTTTTGATTTCATAAGGCCCCAAACATTGAGTGTAGAATTTACCTTTGAAATCCTTGTATCTAGAGTCAAACAAAAGAGCCCAATCCCCTTCTTTAAATTTCTTTTTATTTATATACTTATCATACCACTTCACGCACTGTTGTTGAAAATAATCATTTGGTGAATGACATATTGTCGAATCTCATCAAGCTCATTAAGTTAATCTAATCGGTGCTTTTGTGCTTCAAAAATCTCCATTCCCACTTTCAAAGTGGTTCTCAATGTTTTTATTTCAAATTCAATAGGTAGAAAATCTTGTTTCTCATACACAAGCTTATATGGAGTGAAACCCGTAGTATCCTTCCAAGGGATTTGATAAGCTGACAAGACTTATGAAAGTTTCTTGACCTAATCCTTATGATGTTTCTACACTGTTTTGGTCAATATATTTTCTAGTACCTTGTTAGTAACATCAACATGTCCATTGGCTTGTGGATGGTAGGGGATAGGCATTTGATGTTTAATCCTAAATTTCTCGGTGATATTTTGAATAATCTTTGAGGTGAATTGAGTTCCTTAGTCAGTGAAAAGTTCTCATGGTATGCCAAAAAAAAAAAAAATCACTTCATACAAAAATTCATCCACTTGTTTTTCAGTTTCCCTTGGTAAAGCCTTTTCCTCAGCTTGCTTAGTTATGTAATCGATACATACCAATATGTATGACTTCCGCTTCGATGGTGGGTTAATTGGCCCCACAAAATCAAGGGCCCACTTTTCAAATGGCTCTAACATTATATTTGGTTGCTATGGAATCTCATCAGATTGTATTAGATTACCCATCATTTGACAATTGTCACAACTTTTGACATATTTCCTAGCATCCCTATAAGTGGTAAGCCAATAATATCTCAGTCGTATAATTTTATTTGTGGTCCTCTTATCTGCAAGGTTCCCCCCACAAGGGTCATCATGTAAGGCCATTAAAATGCCATAAATTTCATCCTCCCAGACACATCACCTAATCACATGATTAGGCCCAGTTCAAAATAAATACACTTCATTCCAATAGTATTTAACACTATATCTTATGGCTTTTTGTTTCTGTCTAGGTGAGAAATGTTGCAAAAGTTTCCTTGTGGCCAAACCATTAGCAATATATGCAAACCAAAGTATTTTTTTAGACAAAGAAGAAAGTTCTCATGAGGAAAAACATATGTTGTAGAATCAAACTAGTCTTCATTATGGAGTCTTGATAGACAATAAATGACAACAATTTTTTTTCTAGGTTTATCAATAATAGTAATGTCAAAATATTGCAGAAGAAACCATCTAGCCACTCTTCCATGAGTGATAGGTCTTTTCATGAGATATCATATGGATGAATAATCAATGTGCACAAACACAGGGTATACAATGATATATTGGTGAAATTTATTGATGGCATGGATAACAAGAAGGAATTATTTTTCGATAACTATATAGTTCAACTCGGTCAGGGTTAAATTTTTACTAATATAGTAAATGGAATATGATTTTTGATCTTCTTTCTATCCCAATACAACCCCAATGGTTGTGTCTAAAGCATCAATGTGGATGTGGAAAGGCAGAGACCAATTAGGACCTCGAAGAATGGGAGTGGTCGATAATTTTTGTTTAAGTGTATCAACAACTTGTTGACATTGTTCATTCTAGGAAAATTCTATAACCTTTATTAAAATATGAAACAAAGGAGAGGTTATCTTAGTAAAGTTTTCTATAAACCTATTATACTATCCTACATAACCAAAAAATTTGCAGACATTCTTTTGTGTAGTAGGGGTAACTAGCTTCATAATTACTTCTATATTTGCAAAGTCCACTCAACATGATGTCCTAAAATGATCCCCTGATTAAGGAACATATGAAACTTTGAATTACTGAGAGCGAGATTTGCTTCTTGCCAATATACCAACACTCTTCTAGGTTATTTAAGGATTCTTCAAATGTGTCTCCATAAATAGTAAAGTCATCCATATAAATTTTGACACAATCATGGATTAAGTTAGAAAATATACCAAGCACATCTAGTTGGAAGGTAGATGGAGTGTTACAAAAACCAAATGGAAGTACTTGGTATGCATATTTTCTCCACAAACAAGTAAATGTATTATTTTCTTGTTCTTCAAGGGATACTTAAATCTGATTGTAGCCATTGAATCCATCAAGGAAAGAGAAAAAAATATTTCTTGCCAAGGTATCCAGGACTTGGTTAATAAAAGGTAATGGATAGTAGACTTTCAAAGCAGCCTTATTCAATTCTCGATAATCAACACATATTCTCCATATCCCACTTTTCTTGGGGCAAATACCCAAAGGGGAGATCCACTTGCCGTTAGAAATGGGGCAATAAAATTAGCATTTAACAATTTTTGTAACTCCTCTTTCACAATGTCCTTTAGAGTGGGGTTCATCCATCTATAAGGTTGCTTGATTGGTTGAGAATCCTCCTTTAGATAAATATGATGAGTGCAAAGATTAGGAGAAATATCCTTCATGTTAGTGTAGTCCCAAACTACAGCACTAATATTCCTTCGAAGTACTTCCATTAGTTACTTTTGCGGGGAGGGCTCTAAATGACCATTGATATTGAGAGTCTTTCTAGGATATATTTTGACAACCTTAATGTGATCATCAATATATATTGAGGCCAAAAATCAAATGATTGTACTAATTCAATAGGTGGACATGTCTCCTGAAAATGTTTCCCTAATATTTGTTTATATGGAAAAAGATGGTCATCATGAGGGTTGGTTAAAGTAGTACAAAGCAATTCATTTTTACTATCGTCCCTGAAAGTAGCAACGGGTTAAATATTCAAGAGAGGTCGAGTGAATTCTTCATCTGATATCCTCAAACCATAAAGGGTTCTCAAATTCCAGTGATGGTTTGGTAGGTGGGTATAGTGTAAGATTTTTTGTGGTATTCCCATGTGAACTAGTCATGTTTCTTGAACTACAAGTAATATAAGCATCCGGTGTGGCCAACCACAGTCTCCCTAAAATAAATGGATAACCTATGAGGTTAGTTTTAGGTTTAAGGATCATAATATCAACTAGATATTCCGACAAGTCCACGGAAACAAATATATCTTCCACCAATCCTTCTGGTTTGATAGTAGATTGACTTTCCAACTAGAGGACGATGGGAGTTGATCTTAGGCTAGATAATCAAAGTTTTTCCATAGTTCCTTTAGTGATTACATTGATGGTTGTCCTAAAGTCTATCAAATTATTTTTTATAGGGATATTTTTAATATTAACTGTTACAACAAGAATCCCTGGGTCTCCATATTTTGTTGTAATCGATTTTCCATACATTAGGTCAG
Source organism: Pinus taeda (assembly GCA_000404065.3). NCBI lineage: Eukaryota > Viridiplantae > Streptophyta > Pinopsida > Pinales > Pinaceae > Pinus > Pinus taeda. The sequence continues at coordinate 9,904 of APFE030642080.1, read as the reverse complement.
ATAACTTTCCTATGACATGGAATATCTTAGGGTCCTTCTTTATCCTTCCTATATTTTTAAAAAATAGTTCCTGAACTCCTTTCACATATATGGGAACATCTCTAATTTATTTTAGGAGTATAATTTTCACACATAGATTTCTTATTTCTCCTAGAAAATCAAATTTAGGTTGCACAGGGGGTTTCTCAAAACTGAACCTCTGAGGGTAAGGAATTAATTTTAAAGAGGTTGATTAACTTTTGTATCTTGAACTGTAGAGGGAGGTAGTCCTAGTCTTCGGGAAGTATCCTCATCATATTTCTCTTGAATAATGGGAGAAGTCTGATTTTTGAGTACCTTCCCATAACATAAATGAATATTCTCACAGTCTAGATTATGAGTGGGGAAAAAGGGTAGCTTGGCATTATAGGTAGGTTAAGATACTTTATTTTTTGGGTTAGAAATTGGTTGAGCTAGAAGATGGGGTATCTATTGTGTTTTAATTTGAGTAGGTTGATTTGAGAGTAGTTGAAACTGCTGTGGATAATTCTAAATGTGGTGCTTGTGGTGTCATATTTCGATAAGAAGAAGGTCCTCTCTAGCCTGGGACCCACCCTTGATTTTGAATTTGTGGAGGTCCCTGAGGCCAAGGCATATGAGGGTACCAAACAAAGTTTGGATATAAATATAAATCATGGGGTGTGTTTCCAGATGATCAAGGGGGGTAGGGTTTCTTTTGGGCCACAAAGAAAATTTGTTCAGTTCCTTCACTGGCCTCTTGAAACATAACTTTAAGCTTAGGAATAGAGGGGCATTCCTGGGTTGAATGATTCTACTCACAAATGTTGCATATTTAAATATTATATAATGGGCACTCTTGTAAAGGGTGCTTCTTATGACATTTGGAGTAGAATATAGATAAAGCTAAGTCAACCTACTCCTTTTTCTTATCTTGAAAGGAATAATGACTAAGATCTTAGGGTGATAATCATATCAATTTTAAAATTATTTAATAATTCCATAACTTAGATTTAGTTACCCCTTTTCCACTACATCTATTAATCATGGAAATCACATCCCGAGAATTTTGATTATATTTCAAAATTCCACTGGAATATCATGTACACAACTCAGAGATCTTGTTATAGGACAACTGAGAGACATCACCTGTACCCATGAGATTCAAAAGTTTCAAGGAAGTCTTCCTGTATTCCCTTAAGAAAAAGGATATACAAAGTGTCAAAATCCAAGGAATTCTACTTTTCCCTTTGTAGGGTGTACTAAAATCATTCCACAAAATATTCCAAACTCTCGTCATCGGCTAGGGACATCCTAAAAGTTTCTTCCTTAATGTCTCAAAATTTACGATAGTCCTGATACTTTTTTAAGAAGATTTTATTCATTCAATCCCAAGTTCAAATGGAGTTTCCTGTAAGCCCCATAAACCAATGAAGATATGCATCCTTAAAGGTTGCTTGAAACAATTTCAATTTTTGTGCATCCATAGAGTAATCATAACTACAACAAAGGACATCAAACTAAAAAAGCAACGTATGAGTGTACTCCTTAGAAAGGCATTGAAAATTCAGAAGGGTAGAGAAAAGAATATTCTTCATTTGAACCATTGCATCTGGGTCTTAGATAGGAAACTAAAATGTAACAATACCTTTTCTCCATGGTCCATTTACCTCTTCATCCCCCATCTTGTCCTCTCTTGTAGTTTTAGGGGTTTGGACTTTGTTAGACGTTGAAGAGTTTTCTGTCTCCACATTAAATGTAATTCCTTCCCCTATTGGTTCCCCACTTTTTGGTGGTTTCCCTACCACACCATTCTAAACAAAAGGGCCCCTCATAAGTTTTCCTTCCTTTTCTACCAAAACATTAGTAGGTGTGGCTCCTACTGCACCATGTTTTGGGTTTTTTATGGACTTTTTCTTTTTCTTACCTATGTTATTCTACTTATAGTAATATGTCTTTAAAGGCAAGAAATTCATGACATAGGTTACTGAAAGGGGAAACTAACTATCTCCCTGTGGTCACTTCTACTCCTAGTGTTGTTTCCTATTCGATAGGAACTTCTAATACTTTTGAGTGCCTCCTCAGAAATGGTGTTGTGAATATATATGTTTCTATTTAAAGATTATTCACATAATCATTTAATTATCAAACAAGTTTTTTTTAACTTGTGAGAACTTCATGCTATGTGGACAAGTACCAAAGTTCTTACCAAGTTATATGCCTATACATGAATCCTACAGGTGATGGAAATTAGGATCAAGTCAAGTTTATTTACTTAAATTGTTTGGCTATAAGTTTACCCAAATAGTGGAGTTCAAACCTTAAAATAAATACCCAATTATAACCAAGGTTTCCTATCTAGGTCTGATTCTGCTACCATTAGGAGATTTTTGAGGTCTAAAATGGGCCTCCTAAGGAAATTATAAAATAATAGAGGAAATAATAAAATAAGATTAGACTACATCATCAAATTTTAGAGAGGAAAAAGAAAAACCTATTTTTTCAACTCATATTTTCAACTTATCCCCCTATTGGTTTACTCAAATTTCGAGTGGAAACACACATTGGATGCATAATTTGATTCCTCATATAAGGAGTACCCATGTTGCATACTTTCGATGGAACCTACTACACAAAATATGAGAAATACATGAAAAACGTGATTGTAACCATGTTTTTTCATGTATTTCTCATTTTTTCTTGTAGCAGGGTTCATCGAAAGTATGCAACATGGGTACTCCTTGGATGAGGAATTCAATTTTTCATCCAATGAGTACTCCTACTTGAAATTTGAGTAAAACCTTCGGGAGATAAATTGAAAATACGAGTTGAAAAAGTAGTTTTATTATTTTTTAATCTTTTACTTTTTTACTTCAAAAATGGTGAATCATCTACCATGGTTGACATCATCATCTTAAATACTATTGGTTCTTATAAATTTTATTTTGGTTTTGCATTTTTCTTAGGACGCCCATTTTATACCTCAAAATTCCCCTAATGACTTTCTACAATTTTGCAACGTTAACTACTGATTCTGTAGTAGCTGCACAATCTCCTTTACAAACACACTGAAGTAAGGAACATGGCATATGAAATAGAAATTTCATCAATCACAATTAAAAATTCCATTAAAATCTATTTAGATGATCTTTAATCTACTAAACAAATAATCAAAATAGATGTCGCAAGAAAGAAATACACATATATAAATAAACAATTGGAAAGAAAAGTGTACACAGGGCATTATCTTGCACATGACCAACTTGGGGTTTAGCCTATGCCCAATACTCAAATTCATGAAGACAAAATAAATAGATTGATTGTGCAACCACGAACAATTTTATTATCAAACAAAAATATAATAGAGTTTCGACAATCCCATATCATGATGAGTTTATGCGCACATGCTTATAGATATCAGTGGAATATCTGTCCAACAACTAACTAAATTTAGAGGGTACATTTTCAAAATAGTTCACCTAAACTTCTAAATCAATACCAGGGACATTTGACATAAGTTACATTTTAAATGCTAATTCGGCCCACACCGAGGCATCTCAACTATTAAAGCTTTAATGTACAAGACATAGAAACACCTTTTTCAAACTGGAAAGTGTTAAATTATGAAACTACGGTAACATTTATCCTTGGAAATATCATTTGATGGATATTATGATTTCATTTAATTCCTATTTTCTAAAGGACCAAAATCGACCCAAATATCACTTAAATTGGATAAGGGAAAGTGTACTTATGAAGGAAAGCCCACATATGCACATTTGGACAAGGTCGGCCCTAAAGCAAAGCGGAAACCCATGGAAGCCTAGAAATAAAAGTGACCTCAAGGTCATTTAGAAATCACCAAGCATCTTCTTCTTCTCTTCTTCATTGATTTGCTTTCACAGGTCTGAGGTAGGGACAACAACAAAGGTTCACAAAAGCCTGAAATTTTGGGGTTTGAGGCTCGCATTTGTTTTAGTGTTTTGGACTACAGTCTTTGGCTTGCCACATGGTAGATTCGGCCATAGTCACAAGAATCATAGGCTCAAGGGAGCGGCTAGAAACCTTCATTCACATGCATAGATCCTCATCCATGTGACTGGAAGTTTGACTAAGTTTGACCATTGACCGCAGACAGGAAAAGTTCTCTAAAATATCTTGATACTAGAATCATATTGCTTAATGTGTTAGGGTTATTGGATGATATTGTATTGAGCTCATTGTACTCTCTGTTGAACATTTTATGTTGATCTAATAGAAGAATATTTTTCAAAGGGTTTTCCCCCTAGTGGATTTTTTCCTTGGTATTTGGCCAAATCTGGTGTCTCTTGTTGATGTGTTGATTCTCTCCTTTGTCATTGCATTTATTGTTCTATCTTCAATTAATATTTATGAATGGAAAGTCTAACTGATATTTGAAATATTTTTAATTGAAGTATTAAATTGGGCTAAAGTAATTGATACAACATCTAACAATCTAAAAAATTAACATGGTAGGAGAGCTAAGGTGAAGGACAATCCCAAAAGGAGACAAGCGTTGAAGAAATAATCTTTGGAAATTTGAAGGATCTAATCTAGTAAAATAAAGATGTCTTCCTTCTTCAAGGAAAATGTAAAGTTGGGTGACTCATCTAATTTTGCTGCATGGAAAGTCAAGCTAGAGATCATAGCTAACAACAATGATGTTTTGGACTACATTCAAGGAAAAGTACCTGAGACTCCAGAGAATGCTTCACTACTGCCAAGAACAAGCACAAGAAAGGCCAGTTAAAATAAAATAAAATTATAGTTGATGACTTACAATATAATCTACGTGCATATGTTGGAAATTTGAGAAGGTCTAAAGATATGTATGATAATATAGTCGACATGTATGTATTCAACAATTTGAATGAAATCATCTCCTTGAAAGGTCAACTAAAATACAAAAAAATGAACAAGGGAGAGCCTGTGAAATCCTACATTATGAGGATATTTTGTCTTAGAGATCAATTGCAAAGAGTTACAGAAACTGTGTCTGACAAGGAATTGGTGATCGTAACTCTAACAACTCTCCCTCCTGTTTGGGAAAACTTCATCACTACCATAAGCAACAACAATGTCCTCATGTCATTTGATGAATTTTTTGGAAAGCTTACTCAAGAAGAATCAAGGATGATATCAAGATGAAGTATTCAAAACCTTGAAGAGGGAGATCCAGTTGCCTTCATCACACAAAATAAGAAGAATAAAGGAAAAGAAGGTCGATCAAGAAAGCCTCCATGACCTCAAGTTACAAAGAGAAGGAATACTAGAACATCTTCTCATGTTGAATGCTACAATTGTCACAAGAAGGGTCATTATACTCAAGATTTCCCCAACAAGAACAATGGTACAAGCTACAACACTAGAAGCAACAATAAGTTTGATGATCGAAGAAGAAGAGATGAACGAAGGAATGATCACAATGGAAGAGATGAAATAAGAAGAAGAGATGTTCCTAGTGACCATGAATAAGATCGTTGTCCTCAAAAGAGGTCAAGATGCTCTGGGTATGAAATTAATGTTGGCAAACAATCTAAATATATTCTTATTTTTGCTCTTATTAGTTCCTATCCTCCATATTCATGGGATAGTTGGTTAGTCAATAGTGGGGCCACTCGTCATTTCTCTCAGTATAAATAAGTCCTCTCTAATTTGGTAGATAGGGAGTCAAATTTGAAAATTATTCTTGGAGACAGCTCCACTCATGCCATGAAAGGCTTTGGATCTGTCAAATTTCATTTGGAGTATGGGGAATTTTTTGTGCTCCATGATGTGATTTATGTGCCAGGATTGGAATTTTTGTGTGTCTATATATGCTTTGGAAGACAAAGGGATGGGGGTTTCCTTGATCAAGGGAAGGCTAATAACTTATCCTATTGGATCACCCATGAGAGATGCATTTACATTGGGATCAAGATTTGGAGGACTCTACAGGGTTACTGGAAGACCACTTCTAGCATTGTTCCATGATACTAATAATCTAAGCAAGCTATGAAACCGAATATTGCCCCATCTACATAGTGATGCTCTTCCAAAATTAGAGAAATTGGTCTTAGGGATTCCCAAGGTTCAAGCCCAACATGACGGAGTATGTCCAAGATGTGCTAGTGGGAAGATGTGATTCGGATCTTAGGGGGAGCCCCCCAAGATATAAAGAATTGAAATGGATCTTGGGGGGAGGCCTCCAAGATCTGAAATTTGCAATTCCAGAAAGAAAATGAGAGAACACATAATAACAAAACCACAAAGAAATTTTTTTTATTAAAAAAAAATAATAAATGTAAAGGCTACATTGTGGTGGACAATCTATCATTTTACAAAATGAGACTTGTTACTTATATCCTTTTTTGGTCAAAATACCATAGGTAAATTCCATGGGTGGGTAAATACCATGGGTGAATCAATACCATGGGTAAATTCCATGAGGTGATAAATAGAATGGGAGGATGAATACCAAGGGTTGATGCCACTTACAATACCATGGGAAAATACCATGGGTGGATGCCACTTACAATATCATGGGTAAATTCCATGGGTGGATAAATACCATGGGTGGATGAATACCATGGGTGGATGCCACTTACAATACCATGGATAAATTTCAAGGGTGAATGAATATTATGGGAGGATGAATACCATGTGTGGATGCTATTTTCCATTCGAATCATTCCTCCCTCCTTAATAAGAAATAGTCCCCATTGTGTGAATTTCCCTCTTGAGAAGCCTTTGTTGAATATGAAGAGTTGCTGAAGAGAAGAGTTTTGTGTGGTTAACCCATAACCATGATGAACGAAGATCCGAGGATAGAGATACCCTGTAATGATTGTGACAAACTATGATACTGACAGTGTGTGGACTAGCAAATAAATTTCAATAAAGTGTGGGTTTGTGGATGACCTAGAACCATGAAAAACAAAGATCCAAGGATAGAGATACCCTGTAATGCTTCTGACCAACAGTGATACTAACAATGTGCGACCTAGTAATGGAATTCAATGAAGTGTGGTTTTTGGATGACCCATAACCATAAAAAAAAATATATCCGAGGATAGAGATGCCCTATAATGCTTGTGACTAGTTGTGATACTAACAGTGTGCAGCCTAGCAAATGGACTTCGATGACAAGGATTTTGTGTGGTTGACCCATAACCATGATGCTGACTGTTGATGAAGTAGCAAGTGCGTACGTAGCCTGGGGTGGGAGGGCACGTCTCCAAAGAACCCAAGTCGGATGTTGCTATGCTAAAACTGATGAATGTGAAGCAGGTGCCTACTAAAGCGAGGTGGGAGGGCACATCTCCAAAGGGAACTCACTCCAAATGTTGCTCCAGATTTAAATGGGCATAATTTGGTCAATATAACTTGAAATCTTTATTATAACCTATTTCTGGAAATAGAATGACCATTCTGCATCATCCCATGTTATTGAAATCCCTACCTAGACACTATGGAAACTCAGATTCACGCTGCAACTATCCCACCGCCACAAAAGTTCTAAAAACAAATAAATTTTAAATTAGCGATATCTTCCTCATCCCAAATCCGACTTGGCTGATGGTTTTTTTTTTAATTTGGGTATTTTTTCATGAGGAATATAGATATGTCATTTATTTTTGCAAATTTTTTACCAAAATTTTCATATCTGATCTGAAAACTCATCACCCAAAAAAATCCTGCCAAAGAAATGAAAAAAATAAAATAAAAATATTCCCACTTTTCTCAAGAAAGTGCTTTGTGGAGGTCGTAGCACATGCCTAAAGTTTGTTGAATATTGTTGTAAAAATTTGAAAATGAAATATGCATCAAACCCTCATTCTCATGGAGTCGTAACCTAAATGTGATACCACTGAT
>APFE030642075.1:0-13003 GCA_000404065.3 Pinus taeda | reverse complement strand
CCCTTAAACAAAGCTCCAAGCCTAGATGGATTCACCTATGAGTTCTTCAAAGTGGGCTAGCACTTTGAAGGTACTGAAATCCATAAGTTGGCATAGGATACTCGTCATTCCCAAAGAATATGGTCGAGCCTGAATGCAACATTTCTCATGCTTATCCCTATAAAAGGATCTACACTGGATCTAAATGGGTTTTGAACAATTTTCCTGTGCAATGTTCTTTACAAAACTATTTAGGAATTTTAGTCATGGGACACAAACCCCTACTGAAAATGATTATCAATCCATAACAGTCGGGCATTGTGAAGGGTTGGCAAATTATGGATGGTATTATTGTGGCTCATGAGGTAGTTTACTCTTTATCCTAATCCAAATCTCTAGGTATGCTCATTAAAATTTACCTCTCCAAGGCTTATGATCACTTGAATTGGAACTATATCATGTATATTCTAGATGCATTTGGATTCTCTCCCTCCTAGATTAGATAGATCAAACCAATTATTTAAACTCCTTTCTATTCTATCGTAGTCAATGGTGTGTCTTCTCACACCTTCCAAGTTTCCTGGGGTTTGAGATAATGGAGAACATGACAACTGCAATGCGGCCATCTTCCGAAAGGTATGTTCTCTCTCAAAAAAGATAATTCTATTATGTTTTCCTCTACAGACACAAATCTTGATCCTTTATGGAAAAGCATCTGGTATCCCAAACTATGGCCAAAAGTATTTTTTTCTTTCTCTGGTTAATTAAGCATGGAGAACTTCTTACGTGGGACATGTATCTTTGTCATATGCTAATCGCAGTAGTCAAGGTTGAGACTACCTGCATTTTGCTGCTGATGTACTTCTTTTTTGATGAATGAATAGAACTTTGACTTACAAAAAAAAAATCTTTGAAAAAATTGTTTCGGTGAACCCTTCATCCATCAAAAGGAATAAGAAACATAAGTCAAGAAAATAAGACCAAACTTTTTAAAATACAGTAGTGTCAAGCCAGAGGTTAGGGAGTAAATGTTGGAACATTTTGAAATTAAAAAAAGATAAGGAATAACATAGAATAATTTTATATATTTATTATTAATAATCACATTAATTATAGCTATTAGAATAAAACCAAAATCTTAGCATAAAGACCACCAAGATAGCTACATAGGATGCGGCCTTATTAGTTTAATATTAAATATCTAATAAGGCTAACTAATACTATTAATAATAGTTAATTTACTTTTAAAAATAATTATATTTGAGAGATTTTTCAGATAAAATTATATGGAGTATTTTTATATATAATAGGTATTTTTATGTCCTCCCCTCAATGGGATAAGATCATTGGCCCATTTTCTTGGAAATTGACCTGAGGATGGCACTGAGGAACCACCGAGGCACCGACCTTTTCGTTTCAAATCTTTATGGCTTGAAAAAACAAATTTCATTTCTAAGTTAGAAGAATGGTGGAAGGATATTAGTGTGTTTGGGTGCAATCAAATGGAGACATTCTAGTTGAAGTTGAAGGCACTAAGAGGAAGGATTAAAAAATGGACTCGGTCATATTTTAGTAAAATTCATTATGAAAAGTGAAAGTTGGAGGAATAAATGTGGTCAATCTAGTAGCAGATAATTTTAGAAGGTAGGACTAAAACCCTCATTGTTCAGGAGGGTGAGGTACTCAATGACCTGGAGAAATGAAGAAAACAAGAATAAATTCTTTGGAGGAACAAATCAAGAGTTCAACGGGTCAAAGAAGGTGAGCGTAACATGAAATTATTTCATAGGACTATGTTAAAAAATAGACAGTTTCATAGGATTTTCTCCCTCAATGGATCGGACGGTCAATGGCTTTTTCAACATGAGGATATTTCTAAGGAGTTGATCACCTATTTCTATACCCTTTTCATGGAGCTCTAAGAATATGAGTGTGAGTCCATCTTGAGAATCAAGCAATGCATTCCCCAGTTAATCTAGGATGATCAAAATGAGGATCTCATGTGGGAGATCTCCTACGTGGAGGTTGAAGAGGTCGTTTGTGCATTCCCCTTAAAGAAAGCCCCAAGCTTGGATGGATTCACCTATGAATTCTTCAAAGTGGGCTAGCACTTCGAAGGCACTGAAATCCATAAGTTGGTATAGGATACTCGTCGTTCCCAAAGAATATGGTTGGGCCTGGATGCAACATTTCTCACACTTATCCCTAAGAAAGGATTTGCGTTGGATCTGAAGGGTTTTTGAACAATTTTCCTATGGAATGTTCTTTACAAAATTATTTCAGGAATTTTAGTCAGGGGACACAAAACCCTACTGAAAATGATTATCAATCCAGAACAGTCGGACATAGAATAATTTTATATATTTATTATTAATAATCACACTAATTATAACTATTTAGTATAAGACCAAAGTCTTAACATAAAGACCACCAAGATAATTACATAGGATGCGGCCTTATTAGTTTAATATTAAATATCTAGTAAGGCTAACTAATACTATTAATAATAGTTAATTTATTATTTATAAATAATTATATTTGAGAAAAAATTTCAGATAAAATTATGTGGAGTATTTTTATATCTCTATTTAAGAACTGGAGAATTATGACTAAAATTATATAATTACAAAACAGGATTGTGAAATCTTTTATAGATAGAAATTACAACATTGCTTAACGGACTTTACAACATTGAACCAGTGGAAAATGATCTCATCATAAAGTAATTATTAACCTAAATACCACATGGAAAATAACTAGGATATAAATATTCAAGAAAATTTATGCAGTGTAAATCTGTGATTTAATATATCTAAATTTTAAATCCAAGTGAACTTTTAAGGGACTTTACAACATTGAAGGAGTGGAAAATAACTAAGATATACATATTCAAAAAAAATTATACAGTGTAAATGTCTGATTTAATATATCTAATTCCACACAAGTGAGAATGCCAACAGAGAATAAATAGCAGAAAATGCAATTTCCACCACCAACTCATAATGTTTCCATTTCAAAATGGAAAGCAACGACAATTCATAATTTAAGCAAAACAAGTAAAAGCTATTTATGATGCTAAATATAAAACAGCGTATGAGTACTCAGATCTCCAAGGACGTTACAGCGTATGCAGGTGAATAAGGAGCAAACTCTTGGTGTTCAACTTCACTCCACTTGCCAGTTGACGGCTGAAAGAAATAGGAGATCGGATTTCCTTCCTCTGTAAGACTAAGGTTATAACCCCCGGAACAGAGGTTACAGGCGTCCAAACGTTTTTCTGGGCATCATACTCCATCACTTCTTTTGACAGGATCAAGTACAGTGTCCCACGTGTACACACAAAATAGCACTCCACCGTAATATTCGTCGGAAAGATCCACATGTTTTCCAGCGTATTCCAACTGCCGGTCTCCTCATCAAAAGCTTCCGTGCTACCTTCAAACACTCCACCGTCAAATATTGCAGTGATTACAATGAATTTCCCCTCAAGGTAAACACCCACAGCACTGGTGTGGTCTTGGGTCATGGGAGGCAACACTTCCCATCTGTCTTCTTCCACATCGTATGCTTCCGCAGTCGCCAGAGAGTTCCCGTGCTCATCTTGGCCACCAGCCACGTAGATAAGTCCTTTCGAAGAAGAAACTGCACAAGCGAAAAAGATTCGACCGGTGGACATGTCGGCTCCGCGGCGCCATTCTTTGGACACAAAATCATAGATGAAGACAACAATCTTCAAGCCCCTCGGCCAATTCTCAATTTCAGTAAAACTTTCTCCAAACAGGACAAGCTTTCCATTCAGAGAAAAGAACCTCCAATAAGTTAGAAATGGAGGAGGATCGTAAGGAATAGGGGCTGTCCTTTCCGAGGTCTTCTCCACAGGGTCGTATACTGTTATTCCATAAACAAAGAGACTGGGAATGTCTTGAATAAGACATATCAAATGTTGGCTCGTGCCATAGGTCTTTCTGTCCTCATAGAACCGGGGACTACACATCATTTCCTTCCAGCTTCTGCACACATCCTTCAACTCATCGTGTGATATGTAAGGAGCGCGCAACAACACTTGCCGTTGGACATCAGTAGGAATATTCATAAAATCTTCCATTATTGGCAATGATGAGAGATTCGGTAAATGAATGTTGATTAGAAATTGAGTGTTACCTCAGAAATCCCCTTTTGTCTCTTGCATGCGTATTTTGAGATACAATTCTTTCTATTAACACGCTTTTGTCTCTTGGTTGCTTATATTGAGTTATAATTCTTTCTATTAATACATTAAGTAGTTCACCGTGAGTGAATTATTGGCCGACTTTAATGGATGAATATCATTTTCGTTTTTCGCTAAAACTTAGAAATGTCCATCCATATTAATTTGCTTATAATTCATAATTAAAATAATCATATTTCTATGTATGAGTATTTATGATGAATATTAAATTTTCAAATTTTAAAAATTATTAATTGTAATTTGGTTACTGAAAAAATAAGTTGTGCTATCTGTTTTGAGATATAAATTATGTAAAATACTTTCAAATTATTTAACATTTTGAGTGGATGTTATATTTATTATTTGGCATAATATAAGTTAAAGTAATATAAATTACAAATATAAAAAGTAAGGAAGCAAAACCAGAGAGAGGAGAAAAAAGATCAACAAGGCATCATCAATATTTTGAAATTGACATTTAACATGGATTTAACTAAATTTATTCGTTTTCAGCCTTTTTAATATCACAAATACTATAAATTCTATTAAACCTAGTCTTTTTATGATTTGAAATCTCCAATACCGGGTTTCACTATGAATTAGGTGATCTTACTTTAATAATTTAGTTTTTGTTCTTTATGTTAGTTCTCTGTGTAATGTAAGCAACAATTTCATATTAACTATTAAAAAAGGTACATTCTTGTGACTATTGGCCAATCATTAGGAAAACTGCGACAATAACATACCAGAAGCATAGAGTTTTTGTCCATATTACTATATTGATATGGTAATGAAATAATATAGCAAAAACATTCTAATGTAAAGTTACTGTATAATCTATACCTATAATTAACATGAGAATGATATTTTTTCTAGTTAAGATAAACAATTATTATCAACCTAAACATATATGAAGGAGAGTCCCTAGGTATTTCTTATGGATTCTCATTCTCCTCTACTAAAGTTGGGAATACCACGTCAACAATCTTCTCAACTAGAGAGTCACTTTGTTATTTAATTTCCTTATTTATAGCTAGATGACATCAACACGTATGAATATTTCTTATTCAGTTTACTCGAACATATAAGATTCAAATGGAGGGGACAAGGCATGAAAACGTATTTGATAAACAAATTGATGGGGGAAGTACATGCAAGGGAAAATATTACCTCTTGCAAACAAAAATTAAAACATCCAAAAGCAAAACTACTTAAAAAAAATACAAGAAATGGCCAATGTAACCAATATACCTTTGTTATAGAAGGCATGGGATGGTGAGGTGAGGTGCTAAGCCGAAATGTGCATCCACATCCATGTATCTTATGGTCCAGCAAGGTAGCGAGGGTTGCTTTCCACAATGAGTAGAATTAGGAGTTAATAGCATCCGTAGAGAGACAAAGCCTCCATGTCTCCCTATTATTATCTTCACGTGTTATGGGGATTGTGGTTTAAGGCCATCTATCCATACCTAGAGAGGGGTGTGGAGGACTACCAATAGTGTTATACCACCAATACATGTGTCATTGAAATATAACACCCCAAACCCATTAGAAATAGATGAAGAAATATGAAATGCAACATAGAATAAGTCGATAGATCAAACTACGCAAATGTCCATGATCATTAGAAAACCTTGAAATCATTTACAATATAACTTAGCTGAGCCTAATAGGCATGCATAAAATACTATACCAATGAATTGTAACACAAAGATACATCGCCAATATTTGGGATATGTATTTCGCTTCACCGTGGGAATAACACACATTTGTCTGATTATTAAAAACAAAATATAACATTATCCCCATGCCAAAAAATGTCGATAGAAACATTGTTATAACACATAACAACATCAATTCCATTCACAATGTAACATTTTCATATATAGGTGGATATACATTATACTTATATGATAATCTTAATGGTTGGAAACCAAGGGAGGGCTTCTACCCTCCACCCAACTATAGGCCAATTGCACTACAACGTTCCTTTAGTCATCAAAAACAAATAGAGTGTATCCACTGCAAACTAGGGATCCAAAAAACACATAAATTATACTTGCTCAACCTAACAGGGCTCCAAAATACTCTACATATCTACCTATTTCTTCCTTTGACTATGATGCACCTTGTGCCTCTAGTCTAGCATCAACCTCGTCCAGTGGTTTTCCTTCACTCTCTAAGATTTAATGGTAAACCCTTGTATGTGTATCCCAACATACAAGAACCCAAAACCCACAACTCTATTTCAGATTTCCTACTCAAGCAATTGACGGTTATTTCGTGGGGTATTGCTTCTCTTTTCCATAGTTTGTAGTGCACTCTCTCTATGTTGTTGTGTGAAGAACACCCTAATCATTATCCATTATTTATTGAATGTTTTCTCCCACCAACCCCTTTGCAAGGCCCTTGCATTTTGTCTGCACAATGCAACCAATGACGTATGATAATGGGGTCATGGGCTTGTCATCCATTTAGGAATCCCGTACACAATCTCCCTTCCTACTGTGCATGCCATTAAAATTCAATCATAGGGTTGGTGGCCATTAATGGATAGCCTTGACTTGTCAACTTTCTATGCAACCCCTCCTCAAAACCCTATATCCATGCCCACTCCTCTTAGTGATTCATTGTGTTTAAATTTCCACAATTAATTACATGAATTACAATTCATAATAAAAATCACGAAATTGATTACAGTGTTGAAAAGTGTAACTAGGTTCGGTCTTCAAGATCACATGTAATTATGATTTTATTTAAAATATGTAAAGAAGGAAAATAAAATTATTTTGGTGCTTGACTAATGGGTTTCATGAGCAAGAGATTTTACTTTTAGTTAAGTCTCCCATTGAGAGCATTTAGGGATTTTTTTCATCTAGTCATAAAAGTGTATAAAGTCATTGTCATGTATTCAAGGCATGTTACACATTGTAAAATTCAATTTTGTTTTTGTATGTAACCCTCCAAGACCTTTTCACCAGTCCTCACTCAATTCATCCTCTAATGAAAGGGACAATTCTAGAAAGATAAATTCTGCCTACTCCAGTGATCATGTCAGCCTAATATTCATGGACAAACAACTATATATAACAGTTGTTGACCTCATTTGGAGGAAAAAAAATTGGTAAAGAAATTATGGGATAATCAATTGTGAAATTCATCCTAGAAGGAGCCTTAACATCAATTAAGGAAGAAGACAAGATAGCGAAGGAAGTGACATAATTGTGGGAATTTTGTGGGCTAATCTACCCTCACACTTGTGAATATTACATATATAAATCACGCTAAAGGTTGCAATAATATAAGGGTCATCCAGATTGGGTGAAGACTTCACTGAAGGAAGCCGAGTAGAAGAGAAAGAAATCTCCCTCCAAAAGTAGACCATTCAAGGATCAAACAATTGATCTATGGTTTCTGTTTTGAAGCAAAATGTTGCAGACCTACAAGAAGGGGCCAAAATTCTAAAGGAATCCAAGAAGAAGAGGAAGAAGTAGAGCTTTTAGCTAAGGGTAAAGAGGAGTTGTCTGATTTGGCCTGGGAAGGGCTCTAGTTTCAAGGGTCTTTGTCATGGTCTTCGTATTCATACATTTAAGGTTCTATAAGAAGAATTTGTTTGGGTTTTCCTTACAGAGACTGAGAGGTTTTTCCCATGGCTAACAACCTATATATTGTGTCTCTTGTCTCTTTATTATTCATGAATTTATAATTGTATTTATGAAAATAACACAATAACAACATAAGAAATAGAATGCCATAACCAAGAAGTGAAAGGACTCTCTCAGGAAATTATCAAAGTAGAGAAATCACCTAACTATTGATGCCCTAAATTTCTCAACATGATATGAGAGCTAAGGTGAAAAAGTCAAGAAGAGGCATCTAATCAAACAGAGGCATCAAAGTTTTTCGAAGGATATCAAAGCACAATTTCAAGATATACATCATAACATAGATCAAGGAAATCTACTTCAGAAAAAGTCTTGGGATAGTAATCAACGAGGAAGAAAAAAAATACCAAAAACCCTAGAACAATTTCCGAGATCATCTCTCAACCATCACCTAAGGAGTGGAAGCTTTTTCAAAAGACCTAAGAAGGATAGATAAAATAAAATTGTCATCGTCTTTGAATGGGTTTTGGAAGGAATCTCTCTGTCATTAAAGCACAACTTTAATCTTTGAAGAAATCCATCGAAGTGTTCTCTCTCCAAAGTGGATCAAGGAATACTCGTGTAGAAAGAATCTATCAAGAAGTAGTCTTCTGCTATCTAAATCGAGGGATTTCCTTCTAGGGCAAAAAACACTAAAGTAAACATAACTTCTACTGTCATAACACCCTGCTAATGAATGGCTCAAACTAAATTACAATATTTTGCAAGGTAATTTTTCATCTATTTCTAGCTTCGGGGGTGTTTCCTCTATGACGACGATTAAATGAGCGATGTTTTCGCCTCGTTAGGAACTGGGGTCCAACATGGTGATACCTATGAATAAACAAGATTATAAGGCTCCACACCCAAGACAAATCCAACAAAAAACCTGCGAGTTATGATCCCTAATCACGACTTGGAACAATATCGGATATTTATGAAAGATCATGTAATAATCTATAAATTTACAAGAATTTGGCCCAAAGAATTAGATATTCTCCACTGGATCCAGCTCGAATGGCAGCAAAAAGCTCAATTTGACCTACACCTCCAAGTAAAAGGCTTCTTCACAGTGATCTTTGAGTATCTAGAAGTCCACAAGAAAATTTTGGATAATGGGTCATATTTCATGAACAACACAGGGTTATTCTTTAGGCACTAGGAACCGTGTTACAATCTAGAGAAGGAACAATTCTTAGCTATACCCATATGGATCTAAATTTACTCTCTACTAGAGGATTTTTGGGAGATGGACATCCTAGAATTGATTTGCAATTCCATATGAAACTTTCTTCAAGTATCAAAGATCACTAGATGTTGACGGTTCTCTTCCTATGCCAGGATTTTTGTTTACGTGAACATCTCACAACCCCTCCTAGATTCAATGCAAATTGAGTATAAGGATGAATTCTTGTCTCAACCACTGGACTATGAGCGTAAAATTTGTCATAAATATGGATACTTGTTTTGCAACTTCCCTCAACGGTCGTAAGAGACAACTAATCCGGTTGATCCCTCCTTTGATGGCTTCTTGGAAGTTCTTTGGCAACACCCTCCAACCATAAAAGGTCCCCCTTGTTAGGCTCCACTGCCCCCTACTCTGATAGCCCCAAGCTCTCCTTGTGGGAACTGCCTTTCTCTCCTCATGGATCTAGGTGAAAAGATCAACCAAAAGCACCTGTAGCTATGTCTCCATCTCAAGCAACGCAAGAGGTGGAGGCGGGTCTTGAAAATCCTAAAAACAAACAACCAAGCAAATGAAAAACACCAGAAGAGCTATCCACATGCAAGGAAATCAAGCAATTTCTTTCCCAAGTCCAAAAAACCCTTGAGAATGAGGACAAAATGGATCAACTCAACTCCAATGAAAGTTTTATGGTAGCTTTCCTGTGAAACTAGGCAAAAGATGGATGGGTAGAAATCCATCAATATTTGATAGATCAATTCCATATGATCTATACAGATTGGGAACAACGTCAAGCCTCTACAAAATCCCCTTCCCAAATGGATTTGGCTATATGAGAAGAAAAACTGCCCACCAGGCAAGGTTAATCCAACTCGAGATCTAGGAAGAAAGGTAGAGGACCCAATAGTGAAGTGATCAAAGTAACAGGGTTTATCCTAGTTAACTGATGACAAGCAATTGTCCTCATGGAATACTGCCAACACTCTCAAACCACCCCTCCTCAATGAAGGTGGTCTCGTGGAACATAAGAGGCCTCAACTCAAAGGGTAATTTGAGGTAATTAAAGGAACAAATTCAATAGGATAAACCAGACATCTTAGTCATGTGGGAAACTAAGGTAACACAAGATAAACTTAGTGAAATCAAAAGCACTGGATCCAAGGGGTAATGTAGGGGGCTTGGGAATCCTTTGGGACTCCAAATATATCTCTTTTGGTAACTAGATTTCCTACCTAAATACCCTTTCAAGTCAATTTGAATGTATTGGTTCTGTGGAAAAGGTTTGATTAATAGGGGTTTATGGTCCTACTCTATCAGGGACAAAGGCCACCTTTCTTAGTAGTTTCGACAACTGAAGGAGATTTTGGGAAAAAATAGTTGGATTCTGGTAGGGGACCTCAATTTGATCAAGGATTTGGGTGAGAAGAAAGGAGGAGTCAAGTGGATGAATCTGATCTCCATTTCCTTTCAGTATACTATTCAAGATCTTGGAGTAGAAGACATTGATTTTATTAATGGTTCTTTCATATGGAATAATCAACAGGGAAGTAAGCACTAGAGCGCCTCTCGTTTGGATCATTCTTTATTTCAAATAAAACCCTACAACAGGAATTGTTTCTTTAAGTTTTGATCCTCCCCTACATGGGATCAGGTCATTGGCCCATTTTCTTGGAAATTGACCTGAGGATGGCACTGAGGAACCAACCTTTTCGTTTCAAATTTTTGTGGCTTGAAAAACCAAATTTCATTTCTAAGCTAGAAGACTGGTGGAAGGGTATTAGTGTGTTTGGGAGCAATCAAATGGAGACTTTCTAGTTGAAGTTGAAGGCACTAAAAGGAAGGATTAAAGAATCGACTCGGTCATATTTCAGTAAAATTCATTATGAAAAGTGAAACCTGGAGGAAGAAATGTGGTCAATCTAGTAGTGGATAATTTTAGAAGGTAGGATTGAAACCCTCATTGTTCAGGAGGGTGAGTTCCTCAATGACCTGGAGAAATGAAGAAAACAAGAATAAATTCTTTGGAGGAACAAATCAAGAGTTCAATGGGTCAAAGAAGGTGAGCGTAACATGAAATTATTTCATAGGACTATGTTAAAACATAAACAGTTTCATAGGATTTTCTCCCTCAATCGATCGAACGGTCGATGGCTTTTTCAACATGAGGATACCTCTGAGGAGTTGATCACCTATTTCTAGACTTTGTTCATAGAGCCCTAAGAGGATGAGAGTGAGTCCAACTCGAGAATCAAACAATGTATTCCCCAGATTGGGTGAAGACTTCACTGAAGGAAGCCGAGTAGAAGAGAAAGAAATCTCCCTCCAAAAGTAGACCATTCAAGGATCAAACAAATTATCTATGGTTTCTGTTTTGAAGAAAAATGTTGCAAACCTACAAGAAGGGGCCAAAATTCTAAATGAATCCAAGAAGAAGAGGAAGAAGTAGAGCTTTTAGCTAAGGGTAAAGAGGAGTTGTCTGATTTGGCCTGGGAAGGGCTCTAGTTTCAAGGGTCTTTGTCATGGTCTTCGTATTCATACATTTAACGTTCTATAAGAAGAATTTGTTTGGGTTTTCCTAACAGAGACTGAGAGGTTTTTCCCATGGCTAACAACCTATATATTGTGTCTCTTGTCTCTTTATTATTCATGAATTTATAATTGTATTTATGAAAATAACACAATAACAACATAAGAAATAGAATGTCATAACCAAGAAGTGAAAGGACTCTCTCAGGAAATTATCAAAGTAGAGAAATCACCTAACTATTGATGCCCTAAATTTATCAACATGGTATGAGAGCTAAGGTGAAAAAGTCAAGAAGAGGCATCTAATCAAACAGAGGCATCAAAGTTTTTCGAAGGATATCAAAGCACAATTTCAAGATATACATCATAACATAGATCAAGGAAATCTACTTCAGAAAAAGTCTTGGGATAGTAATCAATGAGGAAGAAAAAAAATACCAAAAACCCTAGAACAATTTCCGAGATCATCTCTCAACCATCACCCAAGGAGTGGAAGCTTTTTCAAAAGACCTAAGAAGGCTAGATCAAATAAAATTGTCATCGTCTTTGAATGGGTTTTGGAAGGAATCTCTCTGTCATTAAAGCACAACTTTAATCTTTGAAAAAATCCATCGAAGTGTTCTCTCTCCAAAGTGGATCAAGGAATACTCTTGTAGAAAAAATCTATCAAGAAGTAGTCTTCTGCTATCTAAATCGAGGGATTTCCTTCTAGGGAAAAAAACACTAAAGTAAACATAACTTCTACTGTCATAACACCCTGCTAATGAATGGCTCAGACTAAATTACAATATTTTGCAAGGTAATTTTTCATCTATTTTTAGCTTCGGGGGTGTTTCCTCTATGACGACGATTAAATGAGCGATGTTGTCGCCTCGTTAGGAACTTGGGTCCAACATGGTGATACCTATGAATAAACAAGATTATAAGGCTCCACACCCAAGACAAATCCAACAAAAAACCTCCGAGTTATGATCCGTAATCACCACTTGGAACAATCTCGGAAATTTATGAAAGATCATGTAATAATCTATAAATTTACAAGAATTTGGCCCAAAGAATTAGATATTCTCCACTGGATCCAGCTCGAATGGCAGCAAAAAGCTCAATTTGACCTACACCTCCAAGTAAAAGGCTTCTTCACAGTGATCTTCTAGTATCTAGAAGTCCGCAAGAAAATTTTGGATAATGGGTCATATTTCATGAACAACACAGGGTTATTCATTAGGCACTAGGAACCCTGTTACAATCTAGAGAAGGAACAATTCTTAGCTATACCCATCTGGATCTAAATTTACTCTCTATTAGAGGATTTTTGGGAGATTGACATCTAGAATTGATTTGCAATTCCATATGAAACTTTGTTCAAGTCTCAAAGATCACTAGATGTTGACGGTTCTCTTCCTATGCCAGGATTTCTGTTTACGTGAACATCTCACAACCCCTCCTAGATTCAATGCAAAT
>APFE030642067.1:43676-71655 GCA_000404065.3 Pinus taeda | reverse complement strand
TGCTCCAAGAAACACTACCATCTTAAGACAAAAACACAAAGTACAAAGAAGATTGAACGAATGAGAGAGAGAGAGAGAGAAAGTAGCACTACTCTTACATCTCTAACCCAAGTATGAAAGGGAATATGCATAAGTGCATGATCAACGATAATAACAACTCACTCCTTCCTCTATTTATATGAGATGTAAAGGGGCTCTACAATAACAAGTGGACCTAGTCCACTACAAGCAAACTTGCAAGACACAAGTAGGTCCACCCATATGAAGCACTCTACTCTAAGTGAGATGTGTGAGGCTCAAAGGTGACAATGATTAATAAGCAAGGCCTCCATGGCATGAGCACTACTCCCCAAGGACCAACAATCCTCCAAAGGTCCAAAGCTCCAATGCATCTCCATGGTCATGTGTCTCCTTAAGGACAATGCATGTCCAAGGTCATGTGTCACCTTAAGGACTCTCACACCTACATATCCACTCCCTCAATGCAAGTATCCACATGTCAAGTGTAAACCTCCATGCAAGCAACCAAGCATCCCCATGCTATCTCAGGCTCAATAACCTCCTATGAAATACCCAACTCTACTCCAAGCACATAAACTGCCTTCATGCATCAACAACATGAAGTCACCAAGCTCCATACTTATCCAACAATGAATGTCTTTCAAACATCCAAACAAGGTCTAGAAACAAATAGTAAACCACCTCCAATGTCCAAGTCCATCATGGAAGAGCATGGTCCAACCATAACCATGCACCCCACATCTCACGAAGCACCCCCAAGGCCCAAGAATGGTGTAAACATTTTCAGAGTAACCCAAAAAGCTAAAAATTATGTCCCTCTCATCATAAAATACTTTGTAACTCTGTGCATATTCAATTACAACTTTCACTCATAAGTGTCACTAATCAAAGTTTGCAACTCCTCTTTTCTAGAAAAAGTGGGAAGACTAACTATAAAATTACCATTACACATTGGAGTAGAGGCTTTTTATGAAAGCGGTGTGAAAGAGACCATTTGGTGCAAGGGAAGTATCCATACTACCTTGGTCCTTAGTTAGCATCCGTACCTTGATGAAGTTGTTTGTGATGTGTGCTATTGCATGGATTTTGGAAGAGACTATTTGGGGTAGGCAACATCCATACTATTGTTGATTTGACCTGAGTTGGCATCCATACCTTCTCAGAAGATGATTCTCACAATTTGAACTCCAAACACAAACATGCTAACATTATAGGTGGATTTTAGTTAACATAAAACAAGGCTACAACTCAAAGTGCTCCCTCTCATGAGTTAAACAAGCCCTAAAAGACATCATGTGTTGCATTCATCTCCCAAAGGAGACTTAAAAGACTCATGTGTACCTTAGTGATTATGGGCTTTTCTTGGCCCACGACCCCTTATTCACAATCTCCCAGCTTTTACAATGCCTCAAATCCACTATAAGGGACATATTTGAGAATAATTTATTGAATTTGACTACCAAATGGTAATTTACTTGTAATGGTTGTAACTTTTACTTACCAATGAATGAAGAGTGGCCTTTACTGAGTAACTTCAAGCTAAATTTATAAATGACATTTATTTGTATTCTTTTATGAGGAATGTTTCTTTTGTCTTTACCATAATCAACTATTTTTTTGTAATCAAAGGGCCATTATATAATGCTACATAATTTACCTTTATACACAGCTGGCTACACTCAGTTTGAAGTTACCTAAGTGGGTTTTGTTAATATGGTGGTATGATAGATCAGTCTAGGTGGTGCATTGCATATGATCCCCACCATGATTCAAGTCTCAGCAATGGCACACACTTATGTTTGTGCTCATGCTTGTTGGTGTGCCACCAAACATACCATGGTTCAAGTCTTAGCAATGGCACACACTTATGTTTGTGCTCATGCTTGTGGGTGTGCCACCACACATATTAGTAGTTAGGGCCAAGTGCATGTACTAGGTGTCTTTTGTGGAAAATATACCCTCCACATACAACCTACTAGCCAAACAAATCCAACATGAATGCCATTGGTTGTAGTCTCTCCCAAGTGGGGAAAGGTGCAGTCGACATATCATGATAATAGGAAGCCAATAAACAAAAAATATGGGTTCACTAAAATAAGTGTAAGTTTTATCTAATTATTCAACATATTTTCCTTAATAGAGTGGAAAGTTAGAATGCTTGCAATGATTATGAACATGGCACAAAGTCTAGGCTATGTCACAAGGTTTACTGAACTTCAACTCTAAAGTTTAAAATTCATTGAATTCAACCAAATTCAAAGGGCCAAGTGCATGTACCAGGTGTCTTTTACGGAAAAGATACCGTCCACACATAGCCTACTAGCCAAACAAATCCAACTTGAATGTCATTGGTTGTAGTCTCTCCCAAGTAGGGCAAGGTGCAGTGGACATATCATGATAACAAGAAGCCAATCAACAAAAAATGTGGGTTCACTAAAATAAGTGTAAGTTTTATCTAATTATTCAACATATTTTCCTAACAGGGTGGCAAGTTAGAATGCTTGCAATGATTATGAACATGACACAAAGTCTAGGCTATGTCACAAGGTTCACTGAACTTAATCCATAAAGTTTAAAATTCAGTGAATTCAACCAAATTCAAAGGGCCAAGTGCATGTACCAAGTGTCTTTTGTGGAAAAGATACCCTACACACATAGTCTACTAGGCAAACAAATCCAACTTGAATGTCATTGGTTGTAGTCTCTCCCAAGTAGGGCAAGGTGTAGTGGACATATCATGATAACATGAAGCCAATCAACAAAAAATGTGGGTTCACTAAAATAAGTGTAAGTTTTATCTAATTATTCAACAGATTTTCCTAACAGGGTGGCAATTTAGAATGCTTGCAATGGTTATGAACATGGCGTAAAGTCTAGGCTATGTCGCAAGGTTCACTAAACTTCAACCATAAAGTTTAAAATTCAATGAATTCAACCAAATTCAAAGGGCCAAGTGCATGTACTTGGTTTCTTTTGCAGAAAAGATATCGTCCACACATAGCCTACTATACAAACAAATCCAACTTGAATGCCATTGGTTGTAGTCTTTGCCAAGTAGGGCAAGCTGTAGCCAACATACCATGATAAAAGGAAGCCAATCAACAAAAAATGTGAGTTCACTAAAATAAGTGTAAGTTTATCTAATTATTCTACAGATTTTCCTAATAGAGTGGCAAGTTATAATGCTTGCAACGATTATGAACATGGAACAAAGCCTAGGCTATGTCACAAGGTTCACTGAACTTCAACCAAGAAGTTTAAAATTCAATGAACTCAACCAAATTCAAGGGTTTGTCCCGCATTCATAGAGATTCATCCCTATATATGTGCATAGTTTTAAAAACTAGAACCAAGTTTTTAACCAACTTAGCTATAGAATCAAGTTTTGAACCAGAATCAGGTCTAATTGGATTCAATGAACCAAATTTGAAAAAAATTTAGACATTATATTATATTTTAAAAATTGGGAATTATATACTTAACAATTATGAACTATATAATTAAAAATTTGACACATATATATTTAAATTTAATGATGAATTTTATTAGATATTTTTAATATGACATATTTATATTGAATTTTGTTATTGCTAAATTCAAACATAAACACAAAGCAGGTAACTTCGATTGTGCCACAACTTGCTGATACACTGATATTCACCCTTATCTAGAGAGAAAAGTTTGTTGATACGCTGATATTCACCCTTATCTAGAGAGCAAAGTTTTACAGATGATAATTTCATCCATTTTGCGTTGATGGAGTAGATTTTTGGATTTGCAATAGCATGACCTTTTTCTCTTTCCAATGGCACGGGTCTCATTTCAATTAAACCTTGCACCATTTTCTTTTTTCATTGCTTCATTTGCAAAACTATGAGGGGTTGAGAGCGCTAACAACAGCCATTGAAAGAAACACAAACGCCAAAATCTCCTATGAAAACTGTATGTCACAATCTTCTTTTTTCATTGATTCATTTTCAAAACTATGAGGGGTTGAGAGCGCTAACAACAACAAGCATTAAAATCTCTAGTGCAAACCACATGACACCATTTTCTTTTTTCATTGATTCTTTTCACTAATTGTGAGGGGTCGAGAGCACTAACAACAATAGGCATTTGAGGAGTAGTAGCACATTTACATTAGCTTTTCAAGGGTAGTGGAATAGTTACAACGAAACAATGAGCATCTGAAAAATGGATTCGACATAGAAGCACTCCCATTTGTTAGTATATATTTAATAAAACCTAGATTCCTCTTATGACAAGGAGGCTAACACACCTGGATTTAACTCAACAGCATTTATTTCTGTGGAGGGTATCTGTTCTAACAAATTCACCTAGGGCTTGCACTTACCTTGACCATTGTTGCATGCATTAGAACCTATCTACAAATGTGAGCACAAGCATGAGCACGTCACTTGGTAGGACTTGAAACCTGGTAGGGGCCATACTTACCCACTTTCATCCCTACCATGTTAACGTACCCAATTTCATCAACCAGGCAAGCTACTGTTGACAAATTTGGTGGTTTTTGTGTGTAAACTTTATTAAAATCTTCCATTTTAGGCCAAAAACCTTCCTTTTTCCTTTCTATTACCTATTATTTTTTTTTTCTTCCACATTGTTGTAATGGCCTCATGTTTGTCAACTGGTGCTTGTATTCATTGTGGGAGAAGTGGTGGATGGAGAAGGGATGGTGATGAGAATCAATAGAAATGCCCTATTGATTCCCCTTTATGGAAGAATGTGACAAAGATAGGGAAGGGAAAAATTCTCGTGAAAGTTGCATGTGGAATTGTAGGAAATGCAAGATGAATTGTACTAGGTTATCCATGGTTGTTAAGCGATAGTGATAAACATGGAAAGTAGGAAACAATGAAAAGGCAGTCTAGATTAGTGCTACCATTGTTATGGCGTTTGTTGGGGAAGATTTGTTTTTATTCTTTCCATAATGGAGCCGCTAATTAATTTGCTAAATCTTGCGATACTGATCTTCCTATGTTGGGCAACATTTATGAGAGCACCATTATGTTGGAAAGAATTCATCCAGTTCTTGAAGAGCATGACCCTCTTTTAAATGGGACTGAAAGGACATAATCATCAATAGATTGAACAAATGCAACAACTGTCAACATTCTATATCCTACACTTTGAACCAAAGTACAATGATGAAGCATCTTTGGCTAAATTTCGAGGTAAGAGGAGGACTCCATAGGAAGAGAGTAGGTGGCTGACTATTTTAGAATAGAATTTTCTAAGGTATGTCCTCATTTGATGGTGTTGTTAGAGAAAAACAAGTTGTTTACCTCATAACAGGTGGTGGTCAATTTGGTAATGGAAATTATCTCATTGATAGGAGCACTATGAAGTATTAAGCCTCTTTGCATGGTGGTCATGTTATGGTGGCCATACCCTCTATTTACAAACCCTTGCATATAAGGTTCTTTCACAAATTTTCAGCTTTTAGCAGCAGAGAGAAATTGGAGCACTTATGGGGTTGTCACTTTATCCATTTAGTCTAGAGAAATAGACTTCATCAGCGAAGGCAGAAGATCTTGTGTATATTCACTTCTTGACCTCATCTCTTGATTGAAGGGAGATTGTAATTGAGGTCCTTCAAAGTTGTAGGATGTGAATCTGGAAGATGCATACTTGGAGTCCCTTGAATGCTTGATGGCTAACCTCTCCTTCGGTTGTTCTTCCAATGACCCATTTCATGTTGGGGATGACACATCCATGCCTAGGACTAGGTTGGTTTTAGAAGGTTCTTCATCTTCTCCTGACCATAGTGCTTGTGCTTCTTATCATTGATCGGGGAAATTAGCATCTATTCTGTTACAGGATGTGGATGTTGAAGACTATTGGTTTGGTTATTCTTGATTCTCCAGATTTTTGTGCTTCCAGTCTTTCATTTTGGACTTTTGGAACTTTCCAAATAACAAGCTCATTTTTGTAATTTTTCCATTTATAATTTGACATTGGTATTTTCATTTATTAGTGAATTAATTAGCTGCTTGAATCATGATGTACCCGAAATTCCCAGTTTTGATTTGAAATATCTGATATGTGAAATTAGAATTCATAACTCAGGGTTCCCTCATGATACCTAGCAATATTATGAGCTTTTCAATTCTGATTCCACTGTTCAGATTTCACATTCATGATTCACATGGACACCGATACAATTATACAAAATTATTTTTTAGGTTCAGATTTGGATTGGGATTCATCATTCAGTGTTCATATATCTATACTGATGTAAACAAGTTTTTGAACAACTCATAGTCATGCCTTTCGATGTGGTCAAAATTTTTAGTAAATATGCTTAGGAGATTGAATTATCTATTTTCAAAATTCCATTGTGTACATACTGATTTAAGGAGCCAAAGTTGTTTCTGCACTTTCATGCAAAAGAAACTATTAGAAAAATATTATATATGACAGAGAAATGCAAGACATATAATATGTGGAAAAACACAAACACATAAAACCAAAGAGACACAGATATGCATGGTTCATCCAATTTGGGCTATGTCCACCCCGAACAGCTAGTCCTTCCTTTCTATTATCCAGCAAAATGAAGAGACACAACCTACAACACATCCGCTGTAATATCCTCTGTTTTCTTTCACAATCTCACATCTCTGTTTCTCGTTCTGAGAATACACATATGTTCCACAGCCTCAATAGAATACCCTCATACAAAGAGAAGTGTTGCATTCTAGGGAAAAAAACCCTAAACTAGACATAAATTCTACCGTCAGATCATTTGCGTAATGAACAACCCAGATTGACTAGAAATTACTCTACTTTTACAAGGCAATTTTACATATTCTTTTACATTCGGGGGCACTGCCCCCGAAACCCCTGCTAGGGGACCACTAGCCCCCAGACCCCCCAACCGAGGGGGATGGGCACCCCCGAACCCCCGCAGGGGGTACAAGTCCCTCCCACACTCCCCCACATGGAGGGGTGTACAATCTCCTGGGGTATACATCTCGCTAAAACAAAGACCTCTAAATTAGGATGATAATCATGCTCCACATCCAACAGAAACCTATTGGACGTGGTTGTGATAGTAGGCACAAAGTGTCTACTATCCATCAATCTTTAGAATTTTGTTCTCTTGCAAAATGTAATTCTTTTATTGGGTTATTGGTAGTTCTTAGTTTCAAATACATTACATAAGCATTTCCAACATTCGAAGTTCTATCAGCTTACTTTCATACAACAAGGCCTGCTCTCTCTTCAGGGCACACAGAGGTGATTCTGGGCTTTTACCATTTTCCTACTTCTAGAGGTGATCTGGAGCATGCCCTGGGTTCCTAGAATAGTGCCATGTTACAATCATGGATGGTGTATGTCTTTTAATCCAAGGCAAATATGGCACTATTAAAGTGTGAATTCATGGTTGATATTTGAATCTCACTGAATCAAATTAAATGAAGAAAAGGAAAATCTTCGTCATTGCAGTTCTATAATTAATCTATAATCAAACATCCTATGACAATTAATGGTATTATTAAAAATTTAAGGAAAAATACTTTAAGAATTTAACATTACCATTGATTGCCATAATTTCTAGGGTTGAGTAACTTTTTTTGTTTAGATTTAAGGTTTAGGAGGGGGGGTTGGTTTTATAGCTGTGGGGGGTATATTTGGAGGGAAACAACTTCTAGTTCAATCCGTAACAACCTAAAAAACCACCAGAGCAGATCCCAAACTCCCCCCACACATGTGAGATATAACTTAGTCGCCTAAAAAAGGTCCATCCAACCATGGTATAGCAACAAATTTGAACACTAGCTACAATGATGGCCTAGGTTACAAAACTAGTAGAAAATCACACTAGGTTCAAGACCTGGGTTACTTTAACACAGTGGATACTCCTCTATGGTAGAATTTAGTCAAACATAACCTTTTTATAGTGTGGATCTTTTTGGAAGTTGTGTGCCCTAAAAAGGCAAAGTATGCCTTGTCTGTTTCATGGATTGGACTAACTAAAATAGATAAAATAGTTCTTTTAGTTATTTAAAAGAATTAGCTATAAAAGTACCACCCAACTGTTGTCTGGTAGCAAATTAGGACACAAGCAATAATAATAACTAGGGTTCAAAAGCTGGAAGAAGATAAGGCCAGTTCCAAAACATGGTTTCCTATGACACAATAGATACTCCTAAGTGTCTCTTACTCAGGCGGGGGTTAACATATTTTGTTAGTATGGATCATATATGAAGTTTTAAATCATAGACAGATGTTTGGGACTCCTCTATTCTATACACTGGGCTATGTAAATGGATAAAACAATTATTTTCATTTTAAAGAGAATTCCATAACAAAAGTCCATTCAAGCATGTTCTATTGGCAAGGGTGAACATGGAAACAATGATGAACAGGTTCAAAAAATGGTGGACTCAGTGCATGTGCTAGTGTAGTCTTCTATTCAGATTATGTTAAAATTGGCAACTAGGGCCAAACTCCATGGGAGGGAAACAACTTCTGCTTCAATCCATAACCACCTAAAAAACCACCAAAGTGGATCCCAAACTCCCCCCACACATGTCAGATATAACTTAGTCGCCTAAAGAAGGTCCAGCCAACCATGGTATAGCAGCAAATTTGAACACTAGCTACAATTATGGCCTAGGTTGAAATACTAGTAGAAAATCAAGCTAGGTTCAAGACCTGGGTTACTTTAACACAGTGGATACTCCTCTATGGCAGAATTTAGTCAAACGTAACCTGTTTGTAGTGTGGATCTTCTTGGAAGTTGTGTGCCCTAAAAAGGCAAAGTATGCCTTGTTAGTTTCTTGGATTGGGCTAATTAAAATAGATTAAATAGTTATTTTAGTTATTTAAAAGAATTAGCTATCAAAGAACCAACCAACTGTTGTCTAGTCGCAAATTAGGACACAAGCAACAATAATAACTAGGGTTCAAAAGTTGCCAGAAGATAACGCCAGTTTCAAAACATGGTGACTAAACGTAACCTGTTTGTAGTGTGGATCTTCTTGGAAGTTGTGTGCCCTAAAAAGGCAAAGTATGCCTTGTTTGTTTCATGGATTGGGCTAATTAAATAGATTAAATAGTTCTTTTAGTTAATTAAAAGCATTAGCTATGAAAGTACCACCAACTGTTGTCTGGTCGCAAATTAGGACACAACCAACAATAATAACTAGGGTTCAAAAGCTAGCAGAAGATAAGGCTAGCTTCAAAACATGGTTTCCTGTGACAGAATAGATACTCCTAAATGGAATTTAGTCAGGCAAGGGTAACATATTTTGTAAGTATGGATCATATATGAAGTTTTAAATCATAGACAGATGTTTGGGCCTCCACTATTCTATAGACTAGGCGATATAAAATGGATAAAACAATTATTTTCATTTTAAAGATAATTCCATAACAAAATTCCATCCAAGCATGTTCTAGTGGAAAGTGAGAACATGGCAACAATGATGAACATGTTCAAAAATTGGTGGACTCTGTGCATGTGCTAGTGCAGTCTTCTATTCAGATTATGTTAAAATTGGCAACTAGGGCCAAACTCCATGGGACAGAAACAGCTTCTGGTTCAATCCATAACCACCTAAAAAACTGCCAAAGTGGATCCCAAACTCCCCCCACACATGTGAGATATAACTTAGTCACCTAAAAAAGGTCCAGTCAACTATGGTATAGCAGCAAATTTGAACACTAGCTACAATGATGGCCTAGGTTCAAATACTAGTAGAAAATCAAGCTAGTTTCAAGACCTGGGTTAATTTAACACAGTGGATACTCCTCTATGGCAGAATTTAGTCAAACGTAACCTGTTTGTAGTGTGGATATTCTTGGAAGTTGTGTTCCCTAAAAAGGCAAAGTATGCCATGTGTTTCATGGATTGGTCTAATTAAAATAGATAAAATAGATCTTTTAGTTATTTAAAATAATTAGCTATCAAAGTACCACACAATTGTTGTATGGTCGCAAATTAGGACATGAACAACAATAGTAATTAGGGCTCAAAACTTGGCAGAAGATAAAGCCAGTTTCAAAACATTGTTTCCCGTGATAGAATAGATACTCCTAAATGGCACTTACTCAGGCAGGGGTAACGTATTTTGTTAGTATGGATCATATATGAAGTTTTAAATCATGGATAGATGTTTGGGCCTCCTCTATTTTATAGACTGGGCGATATAAAATGGATAGAACAATTATTTTCATTTTAAAGAGAATTCCATAACAAAAGTCCATCCAAGCATGTTCTAGTGGCAAGTGTGAACATGGGAACAATTATGAATATGTTCAAAAACTTGTGGACTCAGTGCATGTGCTAGTGCAATCTTCTATTCAGATTAGATTAAAATTGGCAACTAGGGCCAAACTCCATGGGAGGGAAACAACATCTGGTTCAATCAATAACCACCTAAAAAGCTATCAGAGCGGATACCAAACTCCCCCCACACATGTGAGATATAACTTAGTTGCCTAGAAAAGGTCCAGCCAACCATGGTATAGCAACAAATTTGAACACTAGCTACAATGATGGCCTAGGTTCAAATATTAGTAGGAAATCAAGCTAGGTTCAAGACCTGGGTTACTTTAACATAGTGGATACTCCTTTATGGCAGAATTTAGTCAAACGTAACATGTTTGTAGTGTGGGTATTCTTGGAAGTTGTGTGCCATAAAAAGGCAAAGCATGCCTTGCCTATTTCATGGATTGGTCTGATTAAAATAGATAAAATATATCTTTTAGTTATTTAAAATAATTAGCTATCAAAGTACCACACAACTATTGTCTGGTCGCAAATTAGGACACGAGCAACACTAGTAACTAGGGCTCAAAACCTGGCAGAAGATAAAGCCAGTTTCAAAACATTGTTTCCCGTGACAGAATAGATACTCCTAAAAGGCACTTACTCAGGCAGGGGTAACATATTTTGTTAGTATGGATCATATATGAAGTTTCAAATCATAGACAGATGTTTGGCCCTCCTCTATTATATAGACTGGGCTATATAAAATGGATAAAACAATTATTTTCATTTTAAAGAGAATTCCATAACAAAAGTCCATCCAAGCATGTTCTAGTGGCAAGTGTGAACATGGCAACAATGATGAATAGGTTCAAAAACTGGTGGACTCAGTGCATGTGCTAGTGCAGTCTTTTATTCAGATTACATTAAAATTGGCAACTAGGGCCAAACTCCATGGGAGGGAAACAACATCTGGTTCAATCTATAACCACCTAAAAAACTGCCAGAGTGGATACCAAACTCCCCCCACACATGTGAGATATAACATAGTTTCCTAAAAAAGGTCCAACCAACCATGGTATAGCAGCAAATTTGAACACTAGCTACAATGATGGCCTAGGTTCAAATATTAGTAGAAAATCAAGCTAGGTTGAAGACCTGCATTACTTTAACACAGTGGATACTTCTCTATAGTAGAATTTAGTCAAACGTAAATTGCTTGTAGTGTGGATCTTCTTGGAATTTGTGTGCCCTAAAAAGGCAAAGTATGCATTGTCTATTTCATGGATTGGGCTAATTAAAATAGATAAAATAGTTCTTTTAGTTATTTAAAATAATTAGCTATTTAAGTACCACCCAACTGTTGTCTAGCTGCAAATTATGACACAAGCAACAATAATAACTAGGGTTCGAAAGCTGGTAGATGACAAGGCAAGTTACAAATCATGGTTTCCTGTGACAGAATAGATACTCCTAAAAGGTACTTAAGCAGGGGTAATGTATTTTTTTAGTATTGATCATATATGAAGTTTTAAATCATAGACATATGATTGGGCCTGCTCTATTCTATACACTGGGCTATATAAAATGGATAAAACAATTATTTTCATTTTAGAGAGAATTCGATAACAAAAGTCCATCCAAGCATGTTCTAGTGGCAAGTGTGAACATGCCAACAATGATGAACAGGTTCAAAAACTGGTGGACTCAATGCATGTGCTCGTGCAGTCTTCTATTCAGATTACATTAAAATTGGCAACTAGGGCCAAACACCATGGGAGAGAAACAAATTCTGGTACAATCCATAACCACTTAAAAAACCACCAAAGAAGATCCCAAACTCCCCCACACATGTGAGATATAACTTAGTCGCCTAAAAAAGGTCCAGCCAACCATGGTATAGTAGAAAATTTGAGCACTAGCTACAATGATGGCCTAGGTTCAAATACTAGTAGAAAATCAAGCTAGGTTCAATACCTGGGTTACTTTAATACAGTGCATACTCCTCTCTGGCAAAATTTAGTCAAACGTAACCTGTTTGTAGTGTGGATCTTCTTGGAAGTTGTGTGCCCTAAAAAGGAAAAGTATGCCTTGTTTGTTTCATGGATTGGGCTAATTAAAATGGATAAAGTAGTTCTTTTAGTTATTTAAAAGAATTAGCTATCAAATTACCACCCAACTATTGTCTAGTCACAAATTAGGACACAAGCAACAATAATAACTAGGGTTCAAAAGCTTGCAGAAGATAAGGCCAGTTTCAAAACATGGTTTACTGTGACAGAATAGATACTCATAAATGGCACTTACTTAGGTAAGGGTAACGTATTTTGTTAGTCTGGATCATATATGAATTTTTAAATCATAAACAAATGTTTGGGCCTCATCTATTCTATACACTAGGCTATATAAAATGGACAAAACAATTATTTTAATTTTAAAGAGAATTCCATAACAAAATTCCATCCAAGCATGTTCTAGCGGCAAGTGTGAGCATGGCAACAATGAAGAACCGGTTCAAAAACTGGTGGACTCAGTGCATGTGCTAATGTAATTTTCTATTCAGATTATGTTAAAATTGGCAACTAGGGACAAACTTCATGTGGGTCATCTTGTTTACGGCAGTTGATATTTTTCTTGGACTCCTCTCATCGAGACGTGTAGGATTGATCTAAAGATCATTTGATTCCAATAAGTATTCATGGAGATATGAATTTGTTTGTGTTATGGGACAGTTCGTCAAGGTCGGCTAGCAACTAAGCTGCCCCACTTGTGCTTGACGTTTTGGTATAAATACAACTGCTTTGCAAGTCATTTTTCACACAACTCTCTTGATATTTCTTCTTCTCCACTTGTTTTGGGTTTTAGTGGAAAGAAGAATCTTTAAGGGATAAACGTTGTCCCAGAGGATGCTATAAACGCATTCCTAGATGATGCCCTAGCAGCTCTACGCATGACCTAGATCTAGGATGCACTCAGCCTTAACCCAATACGCTGTCAAGGAAGACGAAGTCATATTGTCAAGAAGACATCCATAATCCTCTATGTTGTCAAGGAAGATAGCCCTCATCTAATATGTTTTCCTAAGGGTGACTCTAACCACAGTTATGGAGATGCCCTAAATACACATCCATGGAAATGAAGGAAGAAACCCTAGCCACAAGTCTAAGGAGAAGATATGCCCTAAACTTAGTTGCTACGCTGCCTAATGGACATGGCACCTAAACGTTGTCTTAGAAGAAGTGCTCTACACATGGAATGCCCTTGTTGTCATGAAAGGAAAAGCCCTCATCCTATATGCAGTCATCAAAGGAATACCCTTGCTGTCATGGAAGGAACGCCCTCACACGTTGAGATAAAGAAGCCACACCTTTAGCTATCCTTAACATTGTTTTAAATAAGGATTATCTATCTGCCGTTTGTATTATGATAGATCCAAGTCATATGATGAATTTTCTAACATTATACACAGCAATGAGTACATGATGTACAGTGTAGCATAGTGCACATAGAAGCAGCGATGAGTATATGATGTATAGTGCAACATGGTGCACATAGGAGCAACAATGAGTACATATTGTATAGTGCAGCATAGT
Organism: Pinus taeda; assembly: GCA_000404065.3. NCBI lineage: Eukaryota > Viridiplantae > Streptophyta > Pinopsida > Pinales > Pinaceae > Pinus > Pinus taeda. The sequence continues at coordinate 57,798 of APFE030642067.1, read as the reverse complement.
TCACACAAGTGCATGATCTATAGTACAACATAGTGCACATAGGAGCAGCAATGGGTACATGGTGTACAGTGCAGCATAGTGCACATAGGAGCAGAAATGGGTACATGGTGTAGAGTGCAACATAGTGCACACAATAGTAATGATGGTGCAACATGGTGTAGATCAGTGTTGTTGGACATTGGTGCAGCAATGGGACATCATGGTAATGATGGGCATATAGCAATAGTGAGAATGCATACTACAGCAGGATGATGAGGTGTTGCAGCATGCATTTGGGTGCAGCATAGTGCAATGAAGAGTTCAGCATAGTGCAGCATGAGGAGATGCAATACAGTGATTGGTACAGTCATGATTAGTGAAGCATGATAAAATGCAACATAGTTATGATAGGTGCAGCATGGTGTAGCACAATGAGGTGCAGCCTGATAATGAGGTGCAGCACAATGATAGGTGCAGCATGGTGATGGAGTCACCTTAGAGACACAGTTGAAGCAACATATCTTCAATTGAATTCAGCTACCTCATGTATCATCTTCTTAGAAATGATCTATGCTCCTATTTAGATAAGTCAAAGTGTTGACTTTTGTTGTATATGTACTATCTCTCTCTCTCTTTGTTGAACTATTGAAGAACATATAAGAAGAATTGATCAAGGGTTTCTCCACATTAGGGTTTGTCCCTAGCTAGCGCTACATCATCTCTCCTCTTTTCTTGGCTTGTCTTCTGCGATTTACGTTTATATTCTGTCTGCAATTTACTATTATGTTGATGTGATTGCTCATCTGGAAAAGATATTGAGCTAATTGTGAAAATTTAAATAAATTTCTCTAAGTATAGAACATACATAAAATCAACATGGTATCAGAGCTGAAGTGAGGACAAGGTGCAAGCAAGAGTGAAAGAGAAATCACCGAAGACAGTTGGGAAAGGATAAAAAGCTCAAATGGATTCCTCATCCCTCTTCAAATTCACCAAGGGAGAAGTCGAAGCAGAGAATATTAATAGAATGGTGCAGTGAAAGCATCTGATGGGCTACCTATAGATCACTTCAATGGGAAGTCTTGATCTAAGGGTGGAAGGAAAGGAAAATGCCTTGCTTACAATAAGTTCGACCATTATACGAAGGAGTGTTCGAATGATAGGGACACATCACTTCATGATGGTAACAATCATTCCAAGGACATCTTCAATGATTAGAGGAATGACAAGTAATGTACATCATCAAGGAAATGGCCGACTCTTCAAAGAAAGAAAGGAACTCCATGAATGATGAATCAAATGTTGTTTTTGGTAAGATAAAGAAGTATTATCTTATATTTTCCCTCTCCTCCAGAATCTTTGAAAATATAGCTTATTGATTATAGTGCATCAAGACACTTCATCGGATAGAAGGGTGCTCTCTCTAATTTGGTAGAGATGGAAACAATCATGGGATTATACTTGGAGTTGATGCCACCTATCCCAGAAAGGGTGTAGGGAATGTTACCAATCAATTGAATGAGGATAACTTGATTCATTTACAAGAATATATTTTATGTACCTGATCACAAGAAGAACCTGGTGTCTATTTCAGTATTAGAAGTCAAAGGTTTCAAAGTGGCATTCATCGATGGAAAGGTATATGCTTAAAAATGGAATTTTCAAATATGTTTTTTATTCAGGGTTGGAAATTTGTATCAACTTGTAGGAAGTCCATTGGGGACCATGACAATTGACACATCTCATCTATAGCACTGAAGGTATTCTTATTATGGGGCCCCACCCGATGTGAGTCAGATGGTGACAGGGATGCCTGAATTCAAGAAAAGCATGAAGGTACATGTCTAAGATGTACTGAAGGAAAATCCTACAAGGGGACAATTCCACTCATGTAGTAGGTTCACAGATTTGGAACAACCTGAGGGGTTTGAAATTCATGATCGGGAATCTCATCTATGCAGGTGGAAGAAATCCCTCTATGGCTTGAAGAAAAACACCCCAGGGTTGAATGGAGAAGATTGATAACTATAGCTGAGATTCACTAGGAGTGAAACTGGTCCAAAACATTTCTTGAGGGTTATGGATGATAGACATTTCATACTAGCACCTTTTAAGGACGACCTCTTTCTGACAGGTGCAGACCCTCTCATTTGAAAAAGTAAGGGGGAGTTGGATTCTAGATTTGGAATGGTGAACTAAAAGCTCGTGACTACCTCATGGATTGAGATACATTACCAAAAATGTGAAGCTACATGATTATTCGAATGCTGATTGGGTAAGCAGTGTGGAGGATCGCAACAGCACTTCTGAGTACTGGTTCTCTTTGGGTTCTGCTACAATATCCCGGATGGGTAGGAAGCAGAATATGGTTGTTGTGAGAAACGCCAAGGCTAGATACGTAGCTATGAGTATGACCTCATGTGAAGCTACATGGTTGTGGAAGCTCTTAGTGAGTTGTTGGACACATGTTGTATACCACCGTGATCTTCTGTGACAACCAGAGGGGGATTCGATTGTTGAAGAATCCCGTATTCTATGATCACTCCAAGCATATAGACATTAGGTACCACTTTATCTAGGATATGGTACATCGATGAGCAAGAAAGCTCCATCGCATTGGGACTAATGTGTAGGTTGCCGACATTCTATTGAAGCCCATAGGAAAGGTCAAATTTGTGACTTTCTAAGAACGACTAGGAGTCATGGAGAGACTCTCTCTTGAGGGTCCTAAATGATATGGACATTGAGCTTTCGGAGCTCCAGGGGGCTTGGAGTACTTCTTGTAGTGACACGCAACCATAGGGTGACTCACGCTCCCCTAGTGGTGTGCTGTGTACAAGGTGAATGGGTCAGCCTTCTCCTGTGATACACCATGGCGACTTGTGGGCTGGATGAGTGGTTCTCCTACCGAGGCATCCTACCCATGCAGTTTGGGACTCATGGGAAGTACCTCTCATTTGGCCAGTGAGCAAGGAAATGAGGATAGGGACCACATAGTAGTACCGATGGACACATTGTGTATATACCATACTTCTTATCCTAGGATGACTGACATTGATCTGGGATCAATTGGAATTGACTTCAGGTTAGTAAGAATGATATAGCTCACTCTGCCTTGGAACTGATCTGGGATCAGTATGAGTGGTTTGAGACACTCTCTCTTCATACTGATCTAGGATCAGTGAAACTGCCTTCGGGTCAATATGAGTGTTTTGAGACACTCTCTTTTCATATTGATCTAAGATCAATGAAACTGACTTCGGGTCAGTAAGAGTGATATAACTCACTCTCTTTTGGAACTGATATGGAATCAGTAAGAGTGGTATGACACACTCTCTTCATATGGGACTGACTTCGGGTTAGTAAAGAATGGTATGAGACATTCTCGATCAATTCTTCTTCTTTATGGTTCTGCAGAGTAGAGCAGTACAGTGCAGGGCACCGATGGAAAAGATAGTACAACCTGGAAGATGGATCAGCAGATGGAGTTCACCCTAGTTGAGAAGGAGTGTTAAAATTGGCAATTAGGGCCAGACTCCATGTGGGTCATCTCATTTATGGTAGCTGATATTTTTCTTGGTCTCCTCTCATCGAGAGGTGTAGGATTGATCTAAAGATCATCCAATTCCGATAAGTATTCATGGAGATATGAATTTATTTATGTTATGGGACAATTCGTCAAGGTCGGCTAGCAACTAAACTACCCCCACTTGTGCTCCATGATTTGGTATAAATACAAGTGCTTTGCAAGTCATTTGTACACACAACTCTCTTGAGATTTCTTCTTCTCCACTTGCTTTGGGTTTTAGTGGAAACAAGAATCTCTAAGGGATAAACGATGTCCTAGAGGATGCTCTAAAAGTAGTCCTAGATGATGCCCTAGCAGCGCTACGCATGACCTAGATCTAGGACGCAGTCAGCCCTAACCCAATACAATGTCAAAGAAGGCATGGTCATATTGTGAAGAAGAAAGCCCTAATCCTCTATGCTGTCAAGGAAGACAACCCTCATCTAATACATTGTCCTAAGGGTGACCCTAACCGCAGTTATGGAGATGCCCTAAATACGTAGCCATGGAAATGAAGGTAGAAACCCTAGCCATGGAAATGAAGGTAGAAATCCTTAACATTGTTCTAAATAAGGATGCTCTATCTACTGTTTGGATTATGATAGATCCAAGTCTTATGATGAATGTTGTAACATTATTGACAATAATGAGTACATCATGTATAGTGCAGCATAGTGCACATAGGAGCAACAATGAGTACATGTTGTATAGTGTAGCATAGTGCACACAGGTACATGATATACAGTGAAGCATAGTGCACATAGGAGAAGTAATGGGTACATGATGTACAATGCAGCATAGTGTACACAGTAGTAATGATGGTGCAGCATGGTGTAGATCAGTGTTGTTGGACATTGGTGCAGCAATGGGACAACATGGTAATGATGGGCATATAGCAGCAGTGAGAATGCATATAGCAACAAGATGATGAGGTATTGCAACATGCATTTGGGTGCACCATAGTGCAATGAAGAGCTCAACATAGTGTAGCATGAAGAGATGCAGTATAGTGATGGGTACAATTATGATTAGTGAAGCATAGTGATGATAGGTGAAGCACAGTGAGGTGCAACATGATGATGAGGTGCAACATGGTGATGGAGTCACCTTGGAGAATCAGTTGAAGCAACATGTCTTCAACTGGATTTAGCTACCTCATGTGTCATCCTCTTAGAGATGATCTATGCTCCTATTTAGATAAGTCAAAGTGTTGACTTATGTTGTATATGCACTATATCTCTCTATCTTTGCTGAACTATTGAAGAACATATAAGAAGAATTAATCAAGGGTTTCCCCACATTGGCATTTGTCCCTGGCTAGCGCCACATCTTGTGTCCTCTTGTCTTTGTTTGTCTTCTGTGATTTATGTTTATGTTGTGTCTACAATTTACTATTATGCTGATGTGATTGCTATTCTGGAAAATATATTAAGCTAACAATGAAAATTTATATAAATTTCTTTAATCATAGAACATACCTTAAATCAATAGATTATTTCAGATTCAAGTACCTCGACTACTGGGTATTCAAGTCCTAGGTGACTTTAATAGAATAGATACACTTAGAAGCAACCACACATCAAAATAATCATGTTTGATCAAAGAGGGATTGTTGTAGCGTGAAAAAGAAGGCACTACTATTGCCCCCCACTAGGTTTCCCATTTGAATGTGGATGGTTTGAATGTGGATGATTGTACTCTGTTCCAAATGGTAACACTAACTAACCACATCGTAGCAAGTGACAACCACCCTCCAACATAAAGTCGGTTTAACATATGTTTTATCCAGTTACTTAATAATGCCACAATGGTTGCAATGATGATGAAGTTAAAAAGCTCGGGGGGCTCACTACCCATATTAAATGTCTTCTATGCATAGATAAGGCAAGGATCAGGTCTTGGGTTACTTTGATAGAATAGATACTACTTTATAGAAGCCCTTAGCCAAAAGGTGACCTCTTTGTAGTGTGGTTCATCTATGATGTTTATCATCATCTAGTAGCATGCTTGGACACTTGCAAAAGCTTGTTGGCTCACTACCTATGGTAGTGTAGTCTTCTATTTAGATCATTTTAGGTCCATGTCCTGGGGTATTTGAGTCCTAAGTAACTTTAAAAGAACAAATACAAGGAACTGCTAGTCATAATTGGCTTGTTTCATCAATTGGGGCTTTCTTGGATGCTAAAAGTGAGGCACTGTTACTACCTTGACAAATTGTCTAACATAGTACAAAGCCTAGGGGTTCATTACGCATGCCACATGGCCTTTTGTGTAGATAAAGCATGGTTCAACTCCTGGATTACTTTAACAAAATAGATATGCCTCAACAGCATCCCTTAATCAAATGTAACTTGTTTGTCATGTAAATAATCTATGTAATTTTGTGCACTAAACAGGTTAGCATGACTTCTCTATTTCATAAACTAAGCCTTAGTTATTTAACATAATTCCCTAAAAAGGGTCCATCCAACCATTGTCTAGTGGCACGTTTGAACACCAACAACAATGATTGGTCGAGATCAAAAACTATTAGTCTCACTAACTGTGCTAGCACAATCTTTCATTCAAATGTTTTCAGGTTCAAAGCTCAATGTGACTTTGATATAAGAAGTACCCTCAAGAATGGCTACTAGTTAAAGAAGCTTGCTAGGTCAGTGAAAATAGGGTATTGTTATTACCCCCACTGAGGCTCAAGTCATCCCACGACATTTCTGCTCACTGACAGCCATGTTTCTGGTTCGCTACCTAGGATTTCTTCTGCATCTCTATCTAAGTTTTTGTTGGGGGTCATGTACAAGTTTTTGATAAAAATGTAGGAATATATAGCCTCTCAGTTGAAGGATCATAATACCTTAATGTGACAGCATGAATTTGTACGCTCCTAGACTGGGCTGAATCGAAATAGTAAGATAAAACACTACCCAAAGAAATACCCCATTTGTAATACAGATCCTGTATGAAATTTTATAGTCTGAACAATAATTTAGCCTCTTTTATATCAAATTGCATTGATTAAAATGCAAAGAATATTTTATGGTTATTTAACATTAGAATGGAATTGAATAGAATACCTGATGTGGCATTGTCTGATGAGAACAAGAGCATGATGGATGGAATTGGCCATGCTCGATTTGAAGATGAGTTTGAAGGTGGTGCTAGATGAAATTCTCAATGGTGAGATCTAGGACGTAATGGAGGTTGCTTTCAGTCTTGTCTAGAAGCCCATACCTGTTCATACACCACAGCAGGGCTTCTCCTTTGAATATCTAGAGAGGGGTTTTCTCATCCAGCATCAGAACCGTACGCGCAATATTTCATATGTGGCTCAGCATGTATTGAACCCTCTATAGTTTTCCCTTGTTTCTCCACCCTTATTCTCCCACCAATTTTAGCTCTGTGTCCAGCGCTCCTTGCCACTACTTCTCGTAGGGCGCCAGAGCTTCTTGAATGTCTTCCCATCTAAAAACATTTGAATAGCCATACAAAATTAAAACACAAAAACAAAATCTTATGAATGGAAAGCAGAATGACGAATGATGAACAAATATTGTTGAGTATTTACTAATTCTTTATTTCATGAATATGTGTGATTGTTAAGTTTATTCACCTTTTATTTCACAAGTATGTGTGATTGTTAAATTTATTCACCTTGTTTCCATCACTCGTATTCCTATTGCGTTCTTACTTTCCAAAGAAAAACAAGCTCTCCTTGAAGGTTAAGGTTAATGATATATTGTGTTTTCTCATTCCATTCTAAGAACACTCTAACCATGAAAATATTTTCATGTTGTGCACTATGTATTGCTAAATCCAATGATTGAATTATTACTTTGTGAAGGGTTGAATAATACATTATATTGATTGTCTTTTCAATATTTACTTATATGTTTTCATTTGAAATATGGTATAACAAACTTACCGAAGTATAGGTAGTATAGGTATCATTGAAGAAAACGAAACAGAGATTTGGTTTATAGACAAATATATGAATATTTAGAAATATCACTAACCAATGAGCGAGATTTTTGTAACATCTTTAATTCTTTTGAGTTATCCTCTATTGCAATAGTGTGTCAAAGTTTTTGATTCTTTTCTCATAGATAAGATAGTTCATTGATGCCCTATACCTTGCACATATAGTATTAGTATCTCACGACCTTGACAACCAGTGACACATCGTCCATATCATCCCTCAATTTGAAACTATAACTTTGAAATATTTTCTCTTCCTTGGTGCTAAGACTTTCATAGAATTTGTAACAAAGCACTATCTCTTAAGATTTATGTAAGTGTTGACAATTTCCAGAACTCGATGTTCCTTTTTATAAATTATTTTGAGAAACACACTATGAGATGGCAAGCTACACCACATAATAGAGTTCCTGCAGTTTATATGCCAAGTTTGAGATCTAAATACTTTGCAAATGGCACCCAATGTAAGAAATACACATTGTGAAAAATTAGAAGACCATCAAATCTTCTTCAAAAAAGAATGTCTAGCTAGCTATAAGGGGAACTTACTGAACTTTATGAGGCTTTATTAAACGTAATTACACCTACAGAAAGCTAGCAGAGAGGACCTTTCAAATCTACCCAGTCCCAGCACTTACTGTATGCCACACCCCCCTTCATATCTAGATTAAGAGGGTCAGCAGAGAACATTCAAATTCATAGACCACATCATTAATATAGATTGATTAGGGGTGCTAAGAAATTTTTTTGGGAAATTAAACTATCTTAAGAATCTAAAACAATAGAGTTGTATTCACAAAGGCCAAAGCAGGGTGAAACCAACCATTCAACAAGCACCAAGCTCTAATGCCCTGGGGAAAAAATTAGCCCTGGGACAAAATTACCCCTGTGAAGACTGCTAAACTCTGAGCTGATTGATGTCCTCTTTCTACAAGAAACCCTGGGTAAGGCTAGTGTTATCACACACCTGCTCGAATATTCGCTTCCTGGGTGGACTTTTCACTCTCTAGATGCAAATGGATGTTCTAGGGGATTGGCCCTGGGGATAAACTCTCACTCCATTAGAATCTGTAACATCTGGGGGAGCACTAGGCACATCGGGGTAGACATCTACTCTTCTGAACTTGAATCATAGATCAGGATCATTAACATTTATGGACCCTGCCATAGTTAGGAAGAATATTGTTTCTGATTACTAAACTCTAACATTCTACAACAGGACAATCTTATTCTGGGGGGAGACCCAATTTTTTCCATTGCTTTTGCAGAATCATGGGGTCACAATGCTCAAAGTGACACTCTCTCGAATTTCTCTGAGAACATTATGGAGGATAATAACCTTATCAATATCCCTTCATCCAAAATTCAACCTACTTGGAGGAACAACAAAATCAGAGAGGACAACTTTTCCAGAAGGCTTGATCGGTTCCTCATAAAGGAGCGTCTGCTGAACATGGGACATAGAATTAGACAGTGGGTTGGTTCTTGGGGCATATCTGATCATAGATCGATCTACCTGGAAATAAGTGGAGGAATGCATAGGCCTAGATACCCTTTCAAATTTAACTCTGACTAGCTAAGAGATGTAGACTACACCAGGTTAGTCACTAAATTTTGGAAGGCCCATCCCCTAGAGGCCAGAGGGAACATTACAGAAGGATTCACTCATAACCTGAGGGAACTGAAGAGTCTATCCAAAATATGGGTGCACAAGAAGCGAACGCAGGAGGAACTTATCCTCTAGGCTACTGAAGAAGAGATAGAGGTCTTCGAGAATGAGCATGGAGGGATCTACTCCTACCTAGAACAAAAGGATAAAATTACATCCCTACATGCCAAGAGGAGTCAGATACTAAAGGATCGAGAAGAAAGTTGGCATCTAAGAAGTAGAGCTATATCGCTTATGGAAGGGGACAATAATGCAAAATTCTACCACAAATTTGTGAATGGGAACAAGGCCATCAATACCATATGGCTGCTAACAAATGGGCAGGGAGAAATAGTGAATACCTTTCCGAGGTTAGCTACCCTAGCTACATCTCACTTCAATCATATTATAAGGCCTCACAAACTGCTACTCTAGTAGAAGTCATGCGCATAGCTCAACTATTTCCCAGGTTCGTCGATCAGGTTGATGCTTTGGAATTGACAAAGGATTTCACACTGGGGGAACTCGAAGCCACTCTGAAATGGTTCAAACGAGACAAAAACCTGGGCCCAGATGGATGGAATGTGGAATTCTACCTATCTTTATTTTATACTCTTGGAGACGACCTCTTAAAATTTATAGAGGATTTTCGATCTAATGGAAAGATTTACAAGGCCTTCAACTCCACCTTCATCGCGCTCATCCCCAAAACTGACAACCCCACCACCTTCAATGAATTTCGTCCCATCTCCTTGTGCAATTGCATATACAAGATCATTTCCAAGATCATAGCCAATCGCCTCCGGCCTATCCTGTCCACCCACATCTCAGCTGAACAATTTGCCTTCTTGCAAGACAGACAAATCCATAGGGCTATTGGGACCACACAAGAAATCATGCATTGCATCCAGTCGAAGAAAATAAAAGGTATGATTTTAAAAGTAGATCTCTCGAAAGCTTTTGACAGAGTAAACTCAATCTACATTAGAATGCTACTAAGTCATCTAGGCTTCCCCTACGAGTTTATAAAATGGATTATGTGTTGCATTACTAATGTAACATTCAATGTCCTTGTTAATGGGGCGGTATCGCCTTTCTTTCATTCTGAGAGAGGTCTCAGGAAAGGGTGCCCACTATCCCCGTTACTCTTTTTACTCATCATGGAGGGGCTTAGCAGTCTCAAAAAAAAGGAACATCGAACGGGAAGGCTTAGAGGTATCAAGATCACAGACAGGTGCACCCTGACACACTTACTCTTTGTAGATGATGTTCTACTCTTCCTCAATAGGAGTATTGGTGACTTGACCTCGCAACATAATACTTTCTCTATTTTTCTAGTGGCCACAGGCATGATCGTCAATGATGAAAAGTCCACCATAACGGCCACTGGGTGCTCTACTCATGAGATACAGTATTCCTCGATCATATTCCCTTATACACTTCTGCAACTAGAGGAGGGTCTAAAATATCTAGGTTATAGATTAAACCCTCATGGTTACAAAATCGCAGACTGGATTTCACTTATTACCAAGATGGAAAAGAGGCTCAACATATGGTACCAAAAATATTTATCATGAGCAAGCAAACTAATAATCATCAAAGCAGATTTGGAGGCCACACCGGTGTATTGGATGTCGCTGGCATGGAGACCAAGGGGTATCTTATCCAAAATAAAAAAACTTTGTTGTAGATTCTTGTGGAAAGGAAAGAATTCGAGGAAAATCTTTGCATGAGAAAAATGGGAATCTCTAGCTCTTCCAAAGAAATGGGGGGATGGGGAATCAAAAGGCTAGAAAACTTCTCTATTACCTTGGCGAACAAACTCAAATGGTAGCTAATCACCTCTCATAGTTTATGAACTAAGGTTACCACCTCTAAATATAATGCACCACTAAGTCTCATGGATTGGCTCCACCAACCACAATGGAACTCAGCAAGAATATCAATCATATGGAAGGTAGTTTTGCAATCAATGTATCTTATTCAAGATGGACTCACCTGGAGAATACATTTGGGAGCATCAGTGAGAATAGGGGTAGATCCCTGGATTGGATGTGAAATTCACATAGGCTACTGGATGAGCTAAAGACACACCTCACAGCCATGGGCACCACACATATCAATCATATTGTCGACAGAGAGCACTCCACATTCGCTCAACAAGCCTGGAAATCTAGCCATGCACTTCAGATTCCACAACCATGGCAGCAATATTGGAAGGAATACATAGATGCTGTTACTGAATCTCACATCAGAATTCTGGAAGGAGAGGATGAGCTAATATGGGCACCTGCAAAGCACAGGTGATATTCACCAAAAGAAGATTATCTAGTATTAATGGACTCTAAAAAACGACCAATATGTGAATCCTGGTGGAGTAATATATGGAAGTTAAAAGTGCCACCTAGGACAAGGATCCTCATGTGGACAATTATGAAGAATAAGATACCCATTGGAGAAAACTTAATAAAAATATCTTTTCACGGACCCTTTTGGTGTTGTCTATGCAAGATCAGTAGCAAGGATGTTGATCATATATTCCTCAAGTTCCTAGCTGTCAGAGATCTATGGGTTACTATTCAATCACACCTACCCTCTCTCACCCATTGGTGGGGTTCATCAGTACTAGAAGCATGGGTCTCTTGGTGGTCTGCTGCCTCCCCGCCAAAGGCTACAAATATACTTGTTCTCACTTGTTGGGCTATTTGGATTGCCTACAACCGTTATATTTTTCAGAACTCAACCCCCCATCGGCCTACTAACTCTGCCCGCATCCTATCAGATTACCATATCATTCTCGAGGAAGAAACAATCTCCACTCCCAAACATATTACCCCTGAAAGCATAAATTACACACACCCATGGGCTTACTTTGATGGCTCAGCATAGGATATTGGTTGTGGGGGTGGTGCCATTCTACACCTTTCTAAAGCTCATTATTTCAAAATACAAATGGGCCTGGGGAGGGGTACAAACAATTTTTCCGAACTTATCACGACTAAATATACCATACAATATGCTCTAGAAAAATGATGCAGGAACTTACAATTATTTGGGGACTCAAAAATTGTTTGCAATTGGATAAACAAAACTGCAAACTGCAATGAATATTCTCTAGGACACATTATGGATGAGATTCATTGACTCATCAATCTTTTTGACACTTTTGTTTCTCATCATGTATACAAGGAATGAAACTCAGCTACTAACCTCCTATCCAAGGAAGTAGCGCATAGGACTATCGAGACTTGGATGATCCAGGAGCAGAGGGATGGTACCTTCCATCAGCACTACCATAGACCTTATATAGACCTTATAGAATAACTGGCTCTGATGGAGTCTGTCTATATTTTTTGTTGTTTATATAATTTTTATTTATTCTTAATGTTATAAGACATACATATGATAGTTAAAATACTCTCTGCGTAGAGAATTTTTGAAACCTATAGTGACAGTTCAGTGTCTCCCTGTGCGGAGTACACCATGATTTGATACTACATACTTGATAGGCTCTATGCCACACATACAACATACGATTTTGCATCTACAAAATGTAATTTTCTTTGCATAATGAAAATTACGACTTTTCCAAAGGGAAAAAAAGGAAATATATACATATTCTCTTTCCATTCATCAATTCTCCAATCGTTTTCTTTACAATTAAAAAAAAAAAAAACTTTGCATAAAGCTCTTTTTTGATGGAAAAATAATTATGTGTTACTTTCTTTCTTGCTTAATGAATTCATGTTTCATTCTCATTAAGACCTTTTCCTTCTTCCAAACACTACACTACACCAAAAAACCCTAAGATCCATCACAAAAGTAATGCTACATTGCTCCTTTATATCTTTGTTGTTGTACCCTTTGATCCTCTGACCTAGCTCCCCAGTTTTTCTCCTTTATCCAACAACAAAACCCTAAATTTTCCAAAACCCACCTGAGCCTAGCTATCTAGCCTAAAATCCTTTACATTCCATTCATCTCTTGGTTGTGATTTCATAGAGAGGGCCTCCTTTGGTTTGGTAAGGCTAGTTACCAAACTAAAATCTTGGTTTGTGGTTACCTTTGTCGATCTCCTCGTTAGCCTAGGACATTGTGGAGGATAACAGAGGGCATGACAACTAGGGAGTGCCAAGGTGTTCTAGTGAATGTAAGATTCCCAAGTGATGGAAAAATGTAATGCTATTTGTGAAATCATGATTGCCAAGGTATCTTAGGGATGCTAGGGCATGCTAACATGTGCCAGATAGTACGAGGACATGTTAAACAAGCTAAGATGTGCCAAGTGCTGAGGCATGCTAGGGACTGTCAAGGCAAAAAAAGGGAGGAACAAGTTAGACTACAAGGAAATGAGCACATAATAGGGTTAATAAGTCATCAATTTACCTTTTCCATGAGGGGCATGCTAGGCACACCAACACTAGGTGCCAATAGGTGCCATGTGCCAAGTGTCAATGCATTCTAAGTGCTAAATCTTCCTCTGTTTCTTTTCATCTACTTTCCACTAATTGAACTCAAATAAATTTAATATTAAACCATGCCAAAGCATACCAAGTCACCTCAACGCATGCCAAACATGCTAAGACTTTCCAAATTCCAACACGTGCCAAGTGCCAATGTGTGTTAGGGAGTGTGATGCTTGTTATGAAGTGGCAGAGCATATCGAAGAGTGCTAAGGTGTGCTAGAGAGTGCCAATGCATGCTCATGAGTTTTAGGGAGTACTAGGACAACACAAGGGAGCACGAAGTCAAAATGCATGGAAGTGAATGAATATGAGGGTGCGTCAGGGAGTGTCAATGAGTGCTAGCTTTCATGCCATGGAGGGAGTGACAAGGTATGCTAAGCATAGGTAAGGCATGCCAAGGAACATCAAGGAACGTGTTAGTGTCAGTCTTTCCAGCCTTCCTACAGTGATCAAATATGCTCTTACAAAGTGATTTTGATGTGTCAAGGT
>APFE030642067.1:6685-43666 GCA_000404065.3 Pinus taeda | reverse complement strand
AGAAGGTCAACAACATAGACAAGATGATCACAAGTGTCACTAGTTATGAAAAAGAAAAGAAAGAAACTGTCCCGGGCATGCCTAAGAAACCTGCATAACACACTGATCAGTCATGAAAAAGTGCAGAAATGTAAACAAGTAGAATTCGAGATGTATATACAGCGATCAAAACACGGAAATCAAAGACATTATATACATGAAATAAGAAAAGGAAATGTAGGAAATTAAAAGTACTATACAGGCCTTTAGTAAACAGGGGCCCTCTGCCTACTCCAGCCGGTTCAAAGATCAATTACACGCTTGAATGGAATAACAGTCTTCTCATATATTAGGCATCAAAATATAAAGTACAGTGGGAGTTCAAAAGTACATAACAGCAGCTAACAACTAACTTATCCAGCGTTCAAAGACGCTTTATTTATAACTGAGGAAAGCGAACTAACTTAACGAAATCTAAGTAATTCAAACAGCTGTGTGAAAACACGTAGTCTTGCTGCGTCCTCAGATTTAGGCAACGGTCGTTGTGGGCATTCAATCTGTTGTTGGATTTATGTTTCCCACCATCTTCATGACTGAGGACGATGCCACCTGTTCTTCACGTGCTCTAAAACAGAACACGCAGAGCCGTGCCACCGCCAATGACCTCTGTTGACCGAAATTGCCTCCTCGTTGACCACGGGTTTTGATGACTGGTTTGGGTGAGCTAGAGGGACACACACCATGTCCTTGGTTCCACGAACTTGCCCATGTGGCTCTTCTTCCCGGAGGACACCTGGAACATATCATTTAATAAAACAGCTGCAGAATCCGGGGTTGGCTGCGGAAACCCTGTGTGAGTTGCGGAAACGCAGTACTTTGAACCAAAATTCTAAACCAAACACAGTCATTAGCATAATTAGCAAACCATGTAAAAAGTCCTAAAATACAATGATTTGAGCAATTTGATGGAGGGAATGAGTGGCAAAAGAAGGAAATGATGCTCAAGGAGGATGCTCACGGGAAAAACAGGTGGATTACGGCTGTAAGTGGAGTAGCCGTAACATATTGCAAGGCGTATTGCAGAACTGCAATCGGGGTTTGAAATAGAGCTGTGGGGTTTGCAGCGGAAATGAAAGTGGAAATGGTGTGAGTACGAGGGAGTAGAAGACAAACACGAGAAATGAGTTCAATGCGTGCAGAAATGGAGTGATAAGTGGATGGAATAATGGCCGAACCCTTTAGAGTCGGGTGGCTTACGCACACGTCTCAGCATTGGTTGCGGAGATCATTGGCTGTGGAGAAGAGATCATAATTATATCGATTTGGTTGTGAAGAGCCGTGTTCAATTAGATTGCTATTAACATGTATTTTGTTTAATTAGAACTGTTATTAATCAAGAGGTGGCAAAGCAAGTGCTTAGACGGGTGGCGAAATCAACAAACGGTTTTTTGAATGACACAACGTGCCGTGTTTGAATTGTTCTTTGTGCATTTAACAAAAATCCTTTTTTTCCTCATATTCAGTGACACAGTGGATGACCTGGCTGCCAAGGAAATCAGATCTGAGCAAATTTCTCAAATAAATCAAAATATGGCCGCAACTGTAAAAAAAAAAACTGATTTTTCACACGCGGCAGTCAAAAATGGGCTCCGAAGAACCACAGATTTCTCCCAGACCGCCACAAATGTCCTCAAACGGTTTCTGAGTTATTTAACTGACCCACCTGGCAAAAAAACCCATGTTTTATTTTTTTGCAATTCGTCTCTGTTTGGGCAAATCGAGCGTTTTAAATTTGACATTTTTTTGTTATTTACGCATTTTTCTGAGTTTAACATTTTTTATTGTTCTGCATTATTATGAATTGTTGCATTCGGCCTTCTGGTTTGATTTGTTGTGTAATTGCCTTATTTGTGCTTGTCACTAATGGTGGCCCACCTTCACGAAGTAGGAGCGAACAGTCCACAAATTGATGATGCTGAGAGTCCAAAAAAAATGAATGCACAGAACAGTACACACATCTTGTTGCATATTGATAAATGGCATGGCATGGGCAGGAAGGAAAAATAGGATTGATTGGCTTAATTGATAGGATTACAGGGCTAGCGGAAGCAGACATGATAGTCTCCCATCTAACAAGCTACCCCTCCCTCGAAGAGTTTTTTTTTCTTTTTCTATTTCTCTCTCAGATGGATTACTTTAGATGTTGATGTACCTCGCCTGCAGATTTGATTATGGATTAGAAAGGGCGCTTTGAGGTGCACGCTGAAGAGAGACAGGGCATGGAACTTAGCTTTAGAGGAAGTGACACACCTGGAGTGTTTTACCGAATGAAAATGGTAATTTTGACTAACGAACTGCGATAAGGAGGTGGGTATTCACTACGAGAGCACTGAAACGAAATCAGAAGAGGCCAAAACATCAAATCAATATGCAGATTTTTCAAGTTTTTGATATTAGGAGGTTTTTAAAAATTTCCACATAAATTGGATGCCACATACACTCTTTTGAAAGCCACACAAGGTTTTTTTTTTTAGGCAGCAAAGACTTCAAAGAAAACATGCTAAAAGCAAGATTTTAACTGAAGTCTTAGGCTGATTTTTCATCGATCTGAGCTGGGTGACTAGGATAGGATCCATGTTGAGACAATTCTGGAGATACCCATGTGGTCGATTTCTTCATTCGACGCTTGTAACCTGCTCAACCTTGAAACAGCTGCGGAATCAGGTGCTAGCTGCGGAATCAGGGCAGTTTCTGCAGCTGAGTTGCAAAACCTTATTAAAGCAGGGTACAGTGTTTTGAAGACCACTACAAAGCATAACCAGACAATTTTCGTCAATTTGAACCTATCAAAGCAGTTGAGTTTCATTTTTTCATCATTTTTTATTGAATCAATTGAAATGTTTTATTTTGTCTCCTTTTTTTTTTTTTACATAATAATTCTTTTTCTGATCCTCCAGATCACACAAAGTGCAAGAGGAGAGCATACTCAAGAATTATTAACTTTTTTTTTTCAGATGTAAGAAATAAGGTTTCCTAATTGCACTTCCTCAGCAACGGTGCCAAAATGTCTAGTCAATTTAATGTCTTAAATTGCTCTACATAAATTATCAATCCGGGTATCATAAACTGATGAAGTGTGGTGCACTATATGTGCTTAGTTAACCTTTCTCTTACTTCGTTGTTTTATAGTTTATGTTGTTTTTTTGGGGTTTTGTTCTTGTTGGTTTTCTAAAGTGTCAATAAAAGTAAAATGCAATAACCAAACAATGAGCTAATTACTATGAGACCCAGTATCCTTGCTGTTTCAACAAAAGGACAATATGATTCTATCATGTCATTAGTTCAATCAAAATAAAATGCAACAACCAAACAATGAGCTAGTGACTATGAGACCCAGTATCCTTGCTGCTTCAGCGAAAGGACAAGATGATTCTATCATGTCATTAGTCATTAAAAGGCTATGTGCATCACTAATCTACAATCAACTTGAAAGCAATTTATATACAGCTAATATACATAAGCATAACAAAATTAAATGCAAAATTAAATGACAACTATACAAGGCAGGGGCCCCTCTGCCACCTATGAAATCAAAGCAAAATTGAACATACTTGCATGAATGAAAAATCTAATCTATCAAACATGAAAGTAATCAAATCAAATCAAAGCAATATTTACAAAATGAAATATATTCTACCTTACATTCTACAAAGCAATATTTACAAAATGAAATCTACTCTACCTTACATTCTAATGTGCTCCATGACATCTACTTCACATCTCCTTCCATGTTGAGAACATCAAAGCTTTATTCAAATTCTCCAAAAGTACAAAGTACAACAAAGTTCTCCAAATCTTTCAAAAACCATCAAGGAAGAACTACAATCTTAAGAACTAGGGACTAAAAAGACTAAAAAGACTAACAAATGAAGGAGAGAGATCTCCTATTTATACAAAAAGATGAGAGCCATCTCATTAATGATAATCCATGAATCTCTCACTCTACCTCTAGAGTCCTAATCAAAATAGGAACTGATAAGACACATGTCTTTTCAGAGTTACAATACAATTAGGAGATGTGACACATATCCTCATGATCCCATGATTCTTTCCACTCAAATTCGAATTTGGCCTTAGAGTGCCACATAAGGGTCTTCTTGAAGCCTCATTTCAACCTACACATGTCAAAAATCTCAACCCATTGGTTAGGTATAAGCTTACGCACATTATTTCCTAATTGTAACCACAAATTCACTTAAAAGGCTTAGAATTCATAAAGATTGGAAAAACATAAATGTGGCCCAATGATAATGAAAGTGGGATGAATGTGGTGACATAGTAGTGAAATGGAGGTGATATAATGGACATAATAGTGAAAGTGTAATGGAAATGAATGACATTTTCAAGACTCAACATTTATGACCTTACCTAGGAAGGTTCAAGCTATTGAGAACAAGAGTTCATGGGTTGTACATTTCTTACAATAGTAAATTTTGATTGCAAGGTTGTTGCTCCCCTTTCAAAATCAATTCTAAGGGTTTCACTTCTAGCAATATAAGGTTGCAAAAAATTTCCCTCTCACAAAATTAGATTGAAAAGTCACTAGAAGTGGTTAATTATGGGCTTTTGTTGCCTTCCAACCAAATCAATGGCATGCTCAAAACCATATTTTTCTCTATCAAAAACCAATGTTGACTATGTTTTAAATACTTAGGGAAAACAAATGACTTTACATGAACTTTGGCCAAATTCTCGCCATGAAGAATGGCCATACTGCATTACTTGAAGTGTTCCCATTATGTGTTACTCTACAAGTACCAATAAATAAACTTTGTAGATGAATCAATAGAAACTAGAGCAAGGGCTCAACACAAAAGAGTTCTAGCATAATCTTAGGGTATCATAGGATGAACACCAATATTTGATTTTAAAATTCATATGCCATAAATTAGATGCATCTCAATTTTTTGGGAAAACGTAAACATCAATATGTTGGGCCACTCCACAAGAATAAGTTCTAGAGGAAAGAATGTAAGCACCTAACCCAGGTTAAAATTTCAAGAAAATTCTAGTTGTAAACATCAATGTAATATCCAAACACTCTACTCAAACAAGGACCACATTAAGGAAGTGTAAGCCATAAATGCCTTTAGGCTAGTATTATATATGTTATTTCCACATATATTACTCTCTTTTTTATGTAAAATGTTGGATATTCATTATGAATCATAATGTACAAGAATTGTATATCTAGGAACCAATGAATGATCAAGAAAGAGCCCCCTACTGTCATAAGCAAGGATAGCTAGCATATTAGATTTGGCTATCCAAGATGTAAATAGATCATTTTCTGCATAAATTCCAAGAAAACAATGTATTTTTGAGTGCCTCAAGTCAGTCATGCTCATCATGTGTACACTACTATTTTATTACACGAATATCATAACTACTGTTAATAATAGCTTTCCTAGTAGCACTCTCTTCTAATACCATTATGTAGTGATAAAGGCATTCATATAATTGGAATATAGGTCTTAATATTGTAAGTAATGACAAGGTTTCCCTCTAGTTTCATAAGGCATCACTTAGTCAAGGCATGTCCTATCTCCTTGGACACTCTTCTTCATGCTCATATAACATCATTCTTATGAATGTAGGCAACTCTGTGACATTCTTGTGCAAGTTACTAGTGTCTTGCTTATTTTTCTTCTGGATTCACATTTAGGATTGACAATGCTCCAAGAGATGTATTTGTTGGTATTTGATATTTGTTGTGTTGTAACATACCGAGTCTCGAGAACACTCAGTCACACTTCCACAAACTAAATCCGAACACCTTGATTTTTCATTTCCTCTTACAACTAGCTCTTATTTCCTTATTTAAATAACAACTCAACCATTTCCTTAAATTATTCCCTTCACATGAACAACATGCAGGACTAACAATCTACAAATCTATACATTAAAATTAATAACATGGATAACAATATTTGCACATCATAGCAAGATTAAACAAATAAATTAAACATAATAAGTAACAGTGTAGAAAACACACTCATAAAATACTTGTTTTTAGTAAATTTCATGAATTGGGTATTGAATAAGGTTGTTCCTCTCCTCTTTAGTAATTTTTGTTCTCTTTAGTAATTTTTGTTCTAGATATTTCAATAATAGGATCACACCTAAGTTGGAGCTATGACACTAGAAGGGCTAACTATTCAATTTTGTTACTCAATCCAATACCCTCAAGTACATAGTTTGAGCATGCACTCAACTATCCCTATCATCAGCTTTCATTTTCCCCTCAGCCCACACAACCCTAGAGTAGACCACCCTTGTGTGTAACTACAGTCCCTCAGGTTAACTCCCTCTTCGAGGGCTTTTGTGTAGATTCGCGAAGAAAATATTTATGCTGGGATACCACAGATGCTTCTATGGTAGTTATACTTTAGCTTTCTCTATAAATTAACTACCTATAATACCCGTATTACTAAGCTTGGACATCCATGCCAAAATGGTGAGAAATAATATGAAAAAATGACCTTAAACTCAATAAGATAAAGGTTAAGTATGCATGTTTCCATCTTGACACTTAGCATAAAGAGAAGCCTTTACCCATTCCCTTTTATACAAATCCAAAGGATGATCCTCTTATGGTGAAGGTACTTTAGATAACACTAAAATATCATTAGTTATGGATTTGGCACTGTTATTTATCATTCATTTGAACATTTTGGGCATCCTAAAAGGAATCCTTTGGGATCAAGGAATACCATATGTATACTTGATTTCAGGTGCATTTGATGAGAAACAAACACTCAGTGTTCATGAGGACAAGGTCATTGTTTGGGTTCCAAGGTCACAATTGGATCTTGAATTTGTGGGTATGCTTGTCATTAAAATCTTTATAGATTTAAAATTTTAGATCTTGAGAGAGAAATTCCATGTGTAAGGAACATTTAACACCATGTATTATTGAATCTACAAGCTAAAAGTATTTTCTCTTAAGGTCTATCTATCACATGAGAGTTTCCAAAAATTTGGTTTGAGATTTTCCAATCTCAAAACATCAATATTCTACACTGGAAGTACCACATAGATATGGAACACCTCCTACAAGAAACTCAAGGGCTCACTCAAAATATGGTGTTGGTGCTAGTGCTTTACATTTTGAGGGAAGATGCTTCCCATCTATCCTATGATGGACCTACTGGATAGGAATTCTATGGATTATGTTATGGACATTATTCCAATGTGAGCTATGGACAATGTCATACGTACATTTGTCCTTGGGGCAGTGAAGCTCGTGGAACATATTCTAGTAGTAACAATAAACATTTTTCAAGTGGGATGTGACATGCCTAATAAGATTGCATATATTGGTGATTCTAAGTTCTTGCAAGAAAGTTAATCATTAGTTTAAGGGTAGGTGTCTATAAATGAACATGTACACTCGCTATAATCGAGATGAGAATCCCTAGAATGTTGAAGGCGATCACAAGAGCAAGTATCAACAGGTGATGAACAATGTAGTAACTATAGTTGGTGGAAATGAAACTTGGAAACAAAAAAATTAGTGTTGTTTACTCATAGTAGAGATAACACACAAAAAAATAGCATGGATAATTTGTAAACTGCTCAAATTATGTTTCAAGGCTGGGAGGACATTAGATTATAATTTTAGTTTTCTAAAATACTGTAGAGTATTTCAAATTCTAGTCAATGATATAATTGAAAGGAATGTTAAAAATCATGGAATACTTACAACATGAAAGAAATTCAACTTGAAAACCAACTTAGCATAGAAAAATAGAGAACCCATTACAATCTATTCATTTGGCTACAACTAATATGGCATGATTTGGTTAATTGTATGTGTTGTTTGATGTTGATTCCATAGTGAAATATGGTTAGGTACTTGTTGATTAAAATTTAGTGATTCGTAGAAACTTGTAAGTTGAGATAACATGGATAATTTAGTGTTGTTTACTCATAGTAGAGATAACACACAAAAAAATAGCATGGATAATTTGTAAACTGTTCAAATTATGTTTCAAGGTTGGGAGGACGTTAGATTATAATTTTAGTTTTCTAAAATACTATAGAGTATTTCAAATTCTAGTCAATGATATAATTGAAAGGAATGTTAAAAATCATGGAATACTTACAACATGAAAGCAATTCAACTTGAAAACCAACTTAGCATAGAAAAATAGAGAACCCATTACAATCTATTCATTTGGCTACAACTAATATGGCATGATTTGGTTAATTGTATGTGTTGTTTGATGTTGATTCCATAGTGAAATATGGTTAGGTACTTGTTGATTAAAATTTAGTGATTCGTAGAAACTTGTAAGTATCAAAAATACATATATCTTGTACAATGTATGAAAACATTATATCATTAAGTAAGATATATTTTTCTTACAACATTTCAAATGACAAATGTTGTTGTGAGATATTGTTGCAAAAGTGCCATTAAAACAAAACAATTAATATTCAGCAGACATTCCAAGCACACGGTAATATTATTCTTGTACCTAACAAAATTTGTGAAGGTAATGATATACTATCTAATTTCATACTTGTTTTTTCATTCCATTTCCTCCTCTTTAGCAACTTTACAACATGTTGTAGAAGCTACAATGACCCTGTAAAATTTTGCCTACTCTTCATTTTGGAGCCTCCCTACTAAATTCCCAACAACTTATCTTACATTGATTAGGTACTTGTGCTTTGATTTGAGTTTTATCTTTTTCTTTACAGCTTGTGCTTTCTTACTTTCTTATTGTCTAACCACAAGTTGACCTCTTAACTTGGTTGCAATCTGGTTCTAACACTGCCATGGTAATCTGCTCAACCGTAGAGGGAAACAAGTCTTGCTTCGAGGAAATGCACAGTTTAAGCCCATAGTGAGCTTTATCTCTAGAATTGCGCATACCCATCTAGTAGCATGTCTTCAGCTAGGAAAATATGCACAGCATGAGAGGAAATAAGAGCCACTCAACCCAAGAATTGTATAGAAGCATTCCCTTAGCACCTGTCCGAGGCATGTGTTAGTGAGTTGCCTCATTCTCCCCCAAACAATTTAATTTGTATGTGCATGCATTGCAACCTTTCCCAAAAAAGGAAACAATCAATAACTGAAAAAGCATCACTCAAAAAATGGGATATATTTTTAGGAGTCATAGTTACACTTGAGCTACTTTTGGAAATTGTAGCCATGTGTCACTTTTTCTTTGATTTTTAACCTTCATGTCATAAACCCTAAATCGATCAAATATATATAATGGGCATCGCAAGAGCTCATTTTCTCATTCAATCTTGGATATCTAGCATTCCTAAGGAGATATAGGAAGATTTGGCACAACCATCATATTGTTTCCAGGTAAGTATTCATTTTCTAGTCTTTTGTTGCTTTTTTTGTCGCTTTTGTTTCCTTGGCTTGTGAGAGTGTTGTTTTACATCTTTTATTGAATGACCACTAGCCTTTTGATTCATTTCATGTTGTAGAAGTGTTATTTTACATTTTTCATTTCCTTTCTTAAGTGTCCCATGTATAACTTGGTTTTTACACTAACGGTCACCATTATGGCGATTCCCTCCATAAGCTTCATTGTTCTTTTGTATGACTGATTCCTACACTAGCTTTGATTGAATGCATCATCATTCACTGAGATTTGCACCAAAAATCAGCCACGCTTTCAAATCTAATCATTTTCATGTTGCCTTGGTTAGATCTAGTCTTCATTGACCTAGACCTAGCTCTTCCCAGCATGCACTGCGCATTTCCGGATTCAAAGTCTCTACCTTGGCTCCATAAATTGTGCAGAGGCTTCCAGTGATGAGCTCCAAATTCATGCTATGCAGTTCCAAGAGCTGGTTCTAGAGCTTTGGCCACTCGAATTTTACAATACGTAGTCCCAGCTAGAACCACCTAGAATAAGTTGTGCATTGTAAAAACTAGTCAGCAACACCTCCTCATTGACAAGTGGGATTGTGCAATGTATAGATCCATCTAATAGTCCCTCACCTATGAAACCCAAAATTGCTCAATATTTCCCATCAATTAATAATTCTATTGGTTGGTTTGTCTTGAAGTTATTTCGATTTCAAGCTAACATTTCCATGCCATGCATACCTTTCAGACTGATTCTTGGTGAAATCACAATGCTTGTACTTTTAACTAGTGCCACGTACTTTGATAGGTTTTCTATATTCATTTAACATTTGTAAACTTAGTCAAGTAGAGTAAGGTGAGTGGGGAAACATTAAAATTTATGTCATGGGTATATATAACATTATTCTATGAAGGGACAACCTCTTCTTCTCTCAATAAGTCAGGATCCCTCTTCTGTCTCATGAAATAAATAGGTTCCTAGGTAGAGTTCTTTGAAAAATGAAAAATGAAAAAAAAGAAAAAACGAAAGAAGAGAAGGGCTTCCTACATAGAGAGGTCAAGAAAGCAACTCCACCAAGGTACTCTTTAGTCTCACTCGTAGTGGAGCAATTCTTGTGTTCCTGAAGTGACTCCATCAAGCCATTGTCCACATCTCCTGGCAGTAGAGAAACACCAAAGATGAATGTTAAAATCTAACAGTCTATATTAATTATGCATCAATATATCCCTCATCCCCAATCGAAATAACTCAGTTGACTTGGCTTGTTATGTGTCTTGACTGATCAAGAGAATGGTAGTGAGTATATATTTAACTCAACCTAGTCAAGGAACCATGACAATCAAATAATCGAACAATAGTTTAAGAAGAAATAGACTCAATTTACAAGAGACAAGGTCCATACAGAGAGATGCAGTTCTATCAGTGTGTACCCAATATTATAGCGCCTACAACCACCCTGCAAATTTTGTCTACACTTCATTTTCGAGCCTCCCTACTAAATTCCTAGCAACTTATCTTACACTCACCAAGTACTTAAGCTATTTGATTTTTATATTTTGCTTTACAACTTGTATTTTCTTACTTTATTGTTGTCTAGCCATAAGCTGACCTCTTCACTTGGTTGCAATTGGGTTCTATCACTACCTTGGTGATCTATACAATCCTAGGGAGAAACCAACCTTGCTTTGAGGAAATGCACATATCAAGCCTATGGTAAGCTTTGGCTCAAGAATTTCGCAAATCCAATTGGCAACCTATCTTCATCTAGAAAAATGCACAAAGCATTAGAGGCATCCAGATACACTCAAACTCGGAATTGTACAGAAGCATTCGCTTAATAGCTCCCTGAGGCATGTGTTAGTGAGTTGCCAGGTTCTCCCCAAAACTACACAACTTCTCCATGCATGCATGGTAGTAATTCCCAAAAATGAAAAAAATATAAAATATAAAAAGCATACCTAAAAGTTCTGGATCTATTTTTAGCACTCAGAGTTACACGAGTTATTTTTGTAAGCTACTGCCATGTGTCACTTTTTCCTAGATTTTTGGCCTTCACGTCATAAAGCCTAAATTGATAAATATATATTATATGGGTGCTGCCAGAGCTTATTTTCACATTTGATCTTGGATATTTGGCATTCCTGAGGAGATATAGGAACCTTCAATGTAGTTGTCGCAACTTTTCCGGGTATGTCTAGATTTTCTAGTATTTTGCTACTTTTTGTGTCGCTTTTCTTCTATTGGATTCTAGGAGTGTTTTTTAACTTGTTCTATTGAACAAACGCCAGATTTTTTATTTGTTTTAGATTATAGAAGTGTTCTTTTAAGTTTTCCATTTCCTTTCCTATGTGTCGCATGCATAACCCAATTTTTACATTAACGGTCATAGTTGCGGCGACTCTCTCCATAAGCTTCATTGTTCTTCTGTTTGACTGATTCCTGTGCTAAAAAATCCTCATAAAGGAGGTTCTTTTCTTCAATCTCTTTGCACACTTCTCCTCTCTCTTCTCTCTAAGATGATTGGTTACTTAGAAGCAATATGGCCAACACGCTAGTGCTCTTAGATTCTCTGGTTCTAATAATGGAATGTTTGTTTGCTCTAATATCGATTTGGCCAACAAAAAATCACCTCATATTTTGGTTCCCCTTGACTTGTTTATATATAATTTTTTAATCCATCTTCCTCCTCTTGGTTCATGCATGATAATGACTCATGATTAGGACAAGATGATTCCATTGATGGATTTATATCTTCAAGGTGACTCAAATTCGGTTGTCCTGGACTTAGATCTTGTAAGGGAATAACCTCCAAGTCTATGAAGTCATCCTGAATTCAATGATTCATCTATTTTCTTTATCACGTAGCTCTCGAAGAAAATTCCACATTGTGCATGAGTACCGAAGAAATAGTGGGGGTGTCCTCAATTATTTAACTTTAGAAACTTTCGACCTTAAAAGAAATTACTTTTTTTAAACTTAATGATATCTTTAGTTAGAAAATATTCACTTTTGCATTCTTCTAGACTTTTTTTAGAATCATTTGTATTGTGTAAAAATGTGTACGGTTTTTTTGTGTTAATAACAAAGACAATGACAATGTTGGTTTTCTCCCACTATGGATTTCCACCTAAAAATCTTGGTGTCCTAATATGTTTTTGTGTTTCTTATGTGTGATGGTTTACTCTATTCTTACTACTCATGGTTACTGTTTAATTAATGTTTAAATACTAGTTCAAGTAGAAAAAATATTGAAATAAATGAAAGGATAGTTAACTAGATATACACTATTTGTCTTCAGCATAGTCACGTACAGATGCTAGTTTACTAAATGACAATAATGTATAGAAATATGAATAAGAAATGCAACATTGAGCTACGTTTAAAATACTGATTCACCCCCCCAGTATTTTTCCCAACAACATGTAGTGATGTTGCTAGTTGTGAAAATGACGTTACGATTTTCTTCAGTTACCATGTCACCCTAACAAAAATCCTTGCCTCTGAAACATTAGTATGCACTGACCATTTCCTGATGGCCTCCTTCTTGATATGACCTACTTTTAGCTCTCGTCCACCTATCACATACCTCATATACACCAAATAAGGTTGTGTAAACTCACCTTTCTGGACCTTTTCTAGTAGTTGGTGCTTCTCTAGTGTCTCCAACACCTCCATCAAATTTTATATGTGATTCTCTGAGGAAACACTATATAATAGTATATCATCTAAATACATAATAACAAACGAGTCTATACAAGTTTTGAGTATATCATTCATTAATCTCGTAAACATAAGTAGTGCATTGGATAGGACAAATGGCATGACTATAAACTAATAGAGAGCATTGGTGAGTCCTGGTATTACACCAAGAGTGTTGTAACTCCCATAGGATCCTCAGCTCTATTTATGAACCCAGGGTTCATACAAACCTATAGGTTATAGTGCTATATACACAGTAGATGGAATTTTTCTCATGCCACCCTCAACTAGGTCATTTGATCATTAGGGATACAATACCATTTTTCTACTTAACTAGGGGAGATTTACTACTAAAAGCATAATTCAAAAGCTAGTCCTAGTGCATAAGAAATCAATTATTTTCAACTCTAACTTGTAAATGTTATCAACCTATAAATGCTACTGAATCATCCATGAAATAACACAAGAATTATGCTACCCCAATAAGGGAAACTACACTAATTGAAATCAACAATCTAGCTATCAAATCCACTTGAAAAAATAATATTATTCTACCAACTCACAACTCAAGAATTTGTGCATCATTTATCTATTTCACACTTGCATACTAATTAATTCCCTAATTACCAAATCTGTGATGAACGAACTAGTGTTATTTTCTCTTGCAGTAGAGGAAAAGTAATGGAGGGAATGGCCTAGGTGGTACCTCTGATCATGGAGATCAATATATGGGGTTAACTTACTCCTAAACTAAGCTATACTGGAAATATAGGCTAGAACAAAGGAAAAATAGGTGGGCTACAAGAAGTTGCTACAAGATTATTGTATCGCTACAGGAAGTCCTGAAATGCTATAGGAAGGGTGTCGAGAGGGTTTGCAAGGTAATAATGATGTAGTTAAGGGATGCTAATATGGATGAAGGTTGTGGTGGATGGGTGGAAGGTGACCAACACCCCTAGCCAAGCTAAACACTTTAGGAAGGCTAGTTTTGGGCTAGGAGGTTCCTCCCGATGACCTAAGAACAAAGATGAAGGACATCAGTTGGCATTCATCAAAAGAGGGTGGAGAAGCCCTCGATGGATATCATGAAAATATCCCTCGTCTGCAGGTCCAAAATTCATGCAACATCACGTGCACATATTCTTTTTTTCATTTACAAAATTTTACAACCAATAGTGGAAAATATTAGTCGAATTTGGAAACTGTCTAATTTATGCTAAGAATTATGATCTATATAATGAAATAAACTCTAAGCTACAACAATCATATGTAAGTAAAGATAACAAATTTATACTTTTCCAAGAAATCATAAACAAGAAATCACATAATGTTTTTGCAATGTGACGGTAGATTCCTCTAATCATGCTCCCATGAGAAAGATGAGATAGACACCACGACCACAGGCTTTTTGAAGAGCTATATTATACTAAGATGCAACAATTAACGAAACATTATAAGACAAAGTAAATATAAATACATAAAAGGGACCTACGCTACGGGGTTGGGCCCAAACCCAAGAGCTTCCTTCCTTTAGACTAACTCAATGATGGATCAACAAGAAACTTCTCATTATCATTGCCAAAATGTCAAATACATCATATAGTAATAAAAAATAGTAGTCATAGGTTCTTGAGATCAATAGCCTCCTAGATACAACCAAAATTAGAATCCTAATGAGTTCCTTCGAATTTTTATTTATACAAAAAGGTAGCTGCCAACAACTCCTTGGAAAATAGAGATGTTTATCTCCCAAACTCAATAAAGGTGGATCTAGATCTTCCTTGAAATGCATTGGCTTTGCTACCAATAACCTTGCCCTACTTGGCTATCAATGACTTCATTTTGATGAGAGATAAAGTGGTGATATTTGACTAATTGAAGGATTTAAGGAGGTGGAAAATATCCTATAATGTCTCCTTGTTATCTACCTTGAGCTCCTCCATCCAAATTATCTCAAAATTTCTCCAATTTCTTCATTTAAGACATATTAGGCCACATGACATAGAAACACATATTTTACCCCTCACACTAAGCATAATTTAACAATATTTGTAAATAAATGTGAGAAATAGATCATTTAAAAGTTGGAGGATGGCATTGTGACCCTTATTAGATATCTATTGATGACCCTCATCTTCACCCTCCTACTGAAAATTGTTGCTCATCCTCTGAGAAACTCATTCCTCTATGTCTATGTCTATTGTGGCCTTGCTGGCCTCTCTAACATCCAAAGGTTCTGTAGATGGTGTGCCTTATTGAGGATAGGAGCCCATATCCTTATTTATGTTTGTGTATTGCTTCCTTTCCTCTTATTCATTCCTTCCTTCCTGTAGAGACAAAAAAAAAGGTGGACTAAGATTGAGTCCAATCTTGTTGAATTTTAATATTTGGACGAGCCTTTTTTACATTGGTGTCATCTCCAATTCATTCCTCAACCTTTTAGGAGAGAAATACTCCATCATTTGGATATTGTGGGGTAATGCATTCCATATTCTCTAACATGCTTGCTAGATCGTTGTCCCTGACAACCTGAGTGTGTCTTCAAAATGTGAGATGGTCTGTTATTGGGTGGCAAGGTATCTAGTTGCTAGAGAAACATCATTGGATATGATAATGTGTGTACTAATTACAGTCATTGGGCTTATCTTCTCTACCCTTATATAGACTGGTTCTTTTTCTTCCTTTTCCATTAATTTCTTTAGCTCATCAGATTTGGCTTCCTCATGAGTCATCTAGGATGGTGGGTCCATCAGTTGTATATTCCCCAACTTTGCGTTGGGATCCCAAAACATTCATATTAGTCAAGGTGAGTTTATTCATGTAGAACTCAACCAATTTGGCTATGTCTTCTATGCTACTTTGGTCACACAACTCAATGAATTTTTTGTGGTGGAGAAATCACATGGATCCATGTTGTGCTAAGGTCTTGATATGGAACTAGATCCACTTAAATTTTAGAAAGAGTGCTCATGACTCATATGGTTGTCTTCACTATACTGCCTCCATGGAGAGACTTACCCTTGTGGCCAGTTTAGTTTCCTTCTCTTGCAACTTCTTCCTCAACTGTCTATTTTCTACCTACAGATGTTTTCTCATTGTGGAGTCTTTCACCCTTAACCCACTTAACTCCTTGCCCATTTAAAGGACCTTCTCCTCCATGAGGCCCACATCATCCACCTTTTTGGATTTAGTAATTTGCATCCATCTGTGGGTACTTCTTGTTTCTTCTTAAAGTTCAAAGAAAAGTGGGATTGCAAATTTTTGGGGAACAACTCTTCCTCCTTCAATGAATTTATATTAGGAGCTCAAACTAAGTTTTTGACTAGGCTCGTGTAGATCTGTGAAGTCCTCGTAAAATGTTTTTTGTGAAGTTTCCCCCTCATGTAACTATTGTGTTTCCTTCTGCCCCTTCTATTGCTCATTCCGCTCTTCTTGTAGAACACTATGTTTTTCCTGTAGCTTCCCTTTTTATGTTTTTTAAAGTGTGGTAGGTGTCTTGGATTGCCTAAAGGAGGTTGATCTAGTGGTGGGGATCCTTACATATGCTATAGGAATATTTCGTATGGCTTCTGGAGAGGTGACCTACTCATCTTTCTTTTCAGTGAGCCCTACCTCCTCTTTTTTACTTAGGGACTCTTCAATTTTGATAGGGCCTTTGTGGAAGTTTGAGGCCTTCCTTGTTTAATCTTGGGGCTTTTCTTGGTTTTAAAGTAGAGGGGAGTTTTCCATTGCCTTTTCTTTTTGGGTTTGACTAGTGTGATCAAGGTAGCTAAGGTGGTAGATACCTCTTTTTCACTAGGTACTGGAGAGAAACTTATTTTCTCTAGGGACACCCCTTCCTCTCTAGATGCAATAGTTTTCTCAGGCCTTTGTCTTTCCTATTGCTCCTCTCCTACTTCCTCATCTTGATTTTTATCTACTTCCACCTCTAGGTCTTCCTATTTTTTCTCTACCTCTATGTCTCTTTCAGCTTTTGCCTCTACCACTTCTTCTTCTTCTTTCCCTTCACTTCCTCCAACACGAGAGGTTGGGGTGTCACCTCCTATGAGAGTTTTAGTGTCAATGAAGGTCTCTTTGTCCATATCCATTAATTCTGACCAAAGGACTGGGATCCTTAGTTTATTAAAATCATCTACCACTATTAGTTTGATGAGGGCATGGTGGCCTAGGTATTGATGCTTTCCCTTTCTCACCTTTTGGCTCATGCCCCTGATGGACTGTAGGAGGAAATATGGTACACTGAGTCTTTGAGCTAGGGGAAATTCTGCTTGAAACCTTAGTTCATGGAGTAATATAAAATTTTAGCCATAGACTACGCTTAGCCTTCCTTCACAAAAGATGTATTTTATGAGATGGTAGGCCACCTCATCCCAGGGATAGGATAGGTTTTCCCTCCTAGCTTTGTTTTTGTCTTCAATAGGTTTTTCGTCAGCACTAAAGAAGGCTTTTTTGGCAATGGATCTAGAGGTTTTGTCTTCTCTTCTCCAATGGACTTCTACGGGTAGGGTTGTCACCCTACTAATTAGCTCAAGACTGATTGAAATAGCTAATCCCCTCACCAAAATTATGGTATTGACTCTTGTTTGAGGGTTTAGGGCCATGTAAAATTCACATGTAATGTCATCATCATATCCCTTCAGGAGTTCAAATAAGCCTGGACATTGATTTTTTTGAAAAATGTCTAATACAGGAGGGTGAAGATGAATTCTTTTAGTGTCTGTAGGATCCCTTCTATTAAATATACTCGCATGTATTTCCTCTATTTTAAACTAAGTGAATGAGGGGTGCTTCCTATAATAGCTTTAATGTGTGATTCAGTGGAAGTAGAGGATTGAAATTTCTAGTAGATGACAATTTTTTTATAATCCCTCTATTCTACATCCAGACAAGTTTATTTAATTCATAAAATGGCTCATATTTCCATTAGACTTCAGGGTGCACAAACATTCAAGTTATGGATATATGAATGAGAGGGTGAACTTAATTTTTACCACATGGCCTAGGTAAGGATAATTGGAGACAAAATTAACCCTTCACAGTGCCATTTCACCATTTTAGGCTTCCTATAGAAATTTCTCGAGCTTCGTGTATCATTTGCAGGCTTTGTGTAGTTTCCTGTAGCTTCCTCCTATATAAATGGTATAGGAGGCTTTGGCTCTCCTCAATGGCTCCCTAGACTCATCCTCACCTTAACTATTTCTGAAATGAGAGTAGATGCAAGAGAATTCGAGCCTCAGTATGTTATATGTTGTGTCTGGCCAGGGCTTAGAACGTTGTGATGACTTAGCAGAGGCACAAGGTTTCCTCTTTTGGACCGTCGTCACCATGTGGAGTAATAATTACTTCATCCCTCATAATTGACACCCACTCTCTGTGATATAATCTTGACTGATGTGACACATCCACATTACATGAAGGCTCATAATCACTTTTTGCTTACTCACCAAGGGTGGCCAAGTTAACTAGCCACATCCAGCTTATAAAAATAGGTCTTCTCGACATTCATACATTTTTCATTATTTACACATATGGAGGAGATGAGAGGTTGTCATACTTGTTCCTACCTCATGATTGACTAAGGGATGGGTGTGCATGCTGGAGTTTTGGACCTTTGGACTATCACCAAGGACATTTCCTTGTT
This sequence comes from Pinus taeda, assembly GCA_000404065.3. Lineage (NCBI taxonomy): Eukaryota > Viridiplantae > Streptophyta > Pinopsida > Pinales > Pinaceae > Pinus > Pinus taeda. The sequence continues at coordinate 24,943 of APFE030642067.1, read as the reverse complement.
GTGTTTTTATGCTCTTATTTATATTTTCTCTGCTCCTAATGGTATTTGACTATTGTTGTTGCTATGTGCATAGGTCCTTTGATGATGTCCTAGGTGATGTTGATGTTAGTGAGGAGTCTTTCTTTTAGTGGTATCATTCATACAGAGTACCTCATGAGTTGGTACCACTCCCTCTACTTGATGGGAAAGGGAAAAACTAGGATAATGACTTTTGTGAAATCGTTACACGAGCTTCTACACGAGGAGGTTAACTTCTTGTAACAACCCTTTACTTCCCTTCCAAGGTCTTTTAACTACACGAGAGTGATGAGAAAGGGTGTAAAAGATTTGAAGCTTGATGTTAGGGCTCTAATTGAGTAGTGTAGGTTTGTGAAAGTGGAGAGGACGTGCTCTCTATTTTTCAAGAAATTTTCAGAATGAGACAGAGTGGAGGGTTGGTTTTGAAAGATATTGACTTTTCTTGTGAACTAGATTGTATGAATGATGGATGAATGGTGCATCAAGGTGGGAGAACCTTATTTAAATTTGAAAAGGTCATGCTTGGTGGTATTTTCATTCAAATCCTCTTCCTGTATTTTTTTGAGGTCCTCTTGTTGCGGTACAGGATCTTCCTCTAGAAATTAGAGTCTTCTTGTAGCAATCTAGAGAGGGGCTGAAATTTGATTTTTGAGCGAGTGGGGTGATGGAGAGTGGTGAAGACATGGGTTTGGATTGAGGATATGAAATGGATGGAGGGATAAGTGGAGAGAATCTTAAGGATGTTGACCCTGTAGCTCTCGAGTTCACTAATGTCCTCCAACCTACAAAATGAAAAGAATAATTAACAGACATGTTGTGAATCCATGTTCTAAGGTTCTCCTTTGTTTTTTCTTTCGTCTTTTTTTTTTGAGACACAAAACCTGCCGTAGGAGAGGTTTTCAACCTGTATACCTAACCTAAGTGCTTGAAGAGAGTTTTTCACCCCAAGATCTCTATTTTTTTCATTTCTTTACTCTTGGGCTACCTCAGGGATGTTTTCAACCCAAGAGTTGACCTCAATTCAAATCAAATCAGCATGTCATCGCTTCATATGAAGGAAACATATAGAACAGTCTTATAATATATCGATGGTGCATGTGTTGCTGGTTTGTGTATGACACCTTCAACACACACACATATATAACATGTGCAAAGTTGTTCTGTCTAAAGTTAATAATCTCAAATTCAAGTGATGGCTATATATATCTATAAACATTCAATGTTCTCATTTTATCTATAGGTTAGAGCTTTCCTTTTAAAGGGTCTATTACAATTTAATAATTGAATCTCCTCATGTGTGTGATGTAGTAGTCTTCGATGCATTTTCCTTGGAGGCAGCCACAACTTCATTTTTGTTTTTGTGATAGGAATTTTATAAACCATTTTTTCCTGCGGGACTCTATTTTTGTCTCAGGAGGATGCTCAAATTCAGGTGCTACTTGGTATGGTGAGGTGAGAAAGCCCAGTCTCTAGTAATAAATATGGTGGATAATTGTGTAGTTTTATGATGAATGTGCGAGCCTTCATGCCTTATCTGACAGACATATTAGTTCATCCAAGGCATAGTCTTGATAATGGTTTCGCTAGAATCCTCTCAACTACCTCCATGATTCCACTTCTAGTGGTGTGTGGGATATATTATGTGTCATTATTCTTATTATAATGTTTCTTATTAGAACAGAAACCCAATGATACAACATCTTAAGCATCTAGCTTGTCAGAAGGAATCGATTGGAGATCCCATCAAGGATTTAGTCGGAGAATCAGTTGGAGCTCCATATTGATTTCATTCATGAACTTAGCCAAGCATTGATGTCATGTTGATTCATACATTTATCATGATATGATCTGAGTAAACGTGGAGGATACTAATTTCAAATGCATGTAATATTCCTATAGACTCTGGGAAGACAACGACAGTCCTCTAGAGAAACTCCCCATTATAAACATCTTTAGTTTAATAAACATGGATTGTGAAATACTTAAGAGTCTAAAGGTCTCACAGATATATGTGAATCTCAGACAATGTCTTAACATTGGGAAAGGCCGCTTTTGAGTTTTGTTAACTCAAGGCTCATTCTTCTATTGAAGCACTTGCTATGGTGTGAGTCATAAGGTATTTAAAATAAATTGAGAAAATGAAAGAGGGTAGATGACTAGTTTGTCTTTAATGGCATATTGTGCAAAAGAAAAAATAATTGGATGCAAAAAGATAACAAATGGTTTAGTAAATGGGGTATTTTCTTGAACACATGTTCCATAAATAGTAAAGAGATAAAAACTTTTGTTATGGATAAGTTCCATAAGAATACATGGGAGAAGGAGCAAGGGAGATAGAAAAAATACTATATTGAAGTGTTTAATCCCACTCATAATCATTGACAAAAGGTGTACATAGAGGCCAATATTTTTTGGAGAGCGAAAATTCCTATTGCTCAGTTAAGGACTAATTCTCTTCAACTCTGTTGTGAAATAGGGCACCGAAAAATGCCAAATGAAGTGTGGGAGGAAAGAGTATGAATTTTGTGTTCTATTGGAAAAGTGGAAATAGAAAAGCATTTAATTTTAGAATGTGACGCCTTCAAAGACAACAGGGAAAGTTATGCATATATTTTGGCATGTAGCACTTGGTATTATCTATTTGGTGAGGGGCTTGTCAAGAAGTTGGGAGTGATTATTATGAGGCTTCATAGGAAAAGGGTCAAATACATCAACCAGATGAAGAAGAAATTTCTCCCATAGGCTATCTTTGGCTTCATGGACGTTAAAATAATTTTATTTGTTTATTTCTTTTCTCTACCCTAGACCATGTGTGATTCACTTCTAAAATATTTGCTAGTCCCTGAAGAATCATTCACCGTGCCTACACTCTTTTGTTGTATGATAGTAAGAGGAAGGAATAATCATTGTTTTTAATACGTATCTCACCCCATGGAATTTTTGTTCATTTTAAGAGGTAAGTTGGTCCAAAAAACATAACTAAGTATCACGTGTAAAAATTATCTCATATTTTCTTGTTTTATATACTTTCATGTGAACCGATCTTTTATTTATTATTCGTACTCTCTTACTTACTCAATTTTGGGTAAGGACATCTAATTAGGCGGGTAGGGGGTGTTACAATGAGCATCAAGATGATCAAACTATATCATACATAATATCTCAAACTATATGAACTATGAAGATTTTAGGCATTGCAATGCCATGGACTAGATTCTTGACTCAGGCAATCTATCCAAGGTCTCTCAACAATTTAGGCACCACAATTCCATAGACTATATTCATGACCAAGGGCAATCTATCCAAGTGGGACTAATATGAACTAAAGCTTTCAGCCTCTCTAAGTAGCATCAGGATTACTTGCTAACCATCAACCTAGGGATCTAGGTGCATGTCTGAGGTTAGAGGTCCATGACCAATGCCACCCTCCCTACTTCAGGAACTAGACATCAACACATAGTGTCGTCAAGTTGTCCTCCTAGGCAATGTGTCTCACACACAAAGCCTCAAAAAATCTCTTCCAAAATTTTATCACCATCAACAAAATTAACAATACAAACTAAACCAAACATGCTTCTGAGATATTCAAACTTCTTATTAGGAAGAGACTTTGTTAGTGTATAAACTAATTTATCGTTTGTCGGGACATACTGTAACTTCATGATCCCATCTTGCACCAAGTTCCTAACTCACCAATAGGATTTTTGCTACTTGTAAACACTCAAAATAGTTTTGTCAACAATTTCCATCACCTAAGGAGAATGTATAAATGAAGCAGATACTAAATATGATGCTCCCATAATAGGTACAACTTAACCTCCACTCATCAATATCTCGTTCTAGTATTTTGAGTTAATTTGATTGTCCCTCTTTAATGCATCCATCACTACAACACATGAACTCTTGAAGCCTGATATTTTCATATATTGAAAAGGCTTGGTTGATCCAATCCCTCTACTCTAGTACTTCTCGCATGGATATGTTGTCAATATATTGTGTGTAAACATAAGATAATTTGCGATCCCAATTTTAGTATCATGAATTAAATATTCCCATCCATTCTCTAATTTATTTTGTATAAACATGAGAAGGAGACATGAAAACTTGACTTACTAGTGCCATGACTTCTAAATAGTCGACAACATCATAAGATGATCCATAAAAACATCATTAGAAGTCAACCCATATTAAATAGTTATCAATTTAATAATTCATTATATAGTTCAATATATGTTATTTTATAAATAAACCATGCTTGATAATAATTTTGTTAGCAATAACAAAAAATCTTGTATATTAGAATATGTTTGTGTGTTTTTTCATCAACAAAAACAAAGTTGATCATATTTCTATTCGATTTGAAAAAAAATACACATAGTAGATACTTATAGAATTCACAAGGAATTGAGGTAATTATATTCTCATTACAAATTTCTATCTCAATATTTAAAATTCCAACAAAAAAATTAAGAATTCCATAACCCTTTATAAAATTGATTGTAAACATCTAGTATTTTAAATATTTGTAATTAAATTATATGATCATAAAAGTTTAATTACTTACAATAAGGAAATGGTATACTCGATCATCACCTATAATAGAGTACTCTCACAAAGGTTTATGTAGATATGACATTCTATTCACTGAAGATTGGTTATTGCAAAAAATATCTGGAGTTCTACAGTTCACCTAGCCATGAACCTTATTTCTCTAGATATTTCAAAAACAAGTAACACATGAACCATCAATCCATTACTATGTTGTCTCTTCTTAACCTTGTCCTGAATTACACAAGAAAAACTGATGCCACCTTCTCTTTCTTCTCCCTCCTTATATAGAATACATCGATGGTATGGAACCCAACTCCTATGGACCACCTATCATTACATAATCAATCCTTTGCCTTAACATTTTCCATTCTCATAAACCTACATTATATATTATTCTTCCTTTATCTTCAATTTTTTAATAATCAATATAATAATTAATTAGTAAAATTTATACTTGTTACAAATTTCAAATTTATGAATGGAATGTCAAGAAAAGGTATCATGTAGATATTGAACATTGCATGTCTTAAATCAATATAGAATTTGCATATCTTTAAAAATTGCACTACTAAAAGCTGTACAACGATTGTTTTGCACATACCAAACAAGATTTTAGAAGGAGACCAACATGTGAGATAAACACGACTAGCATAGAACTTTAATTTGAAAATCGCAAAAACTCAACTTTCCCATTCAATAAGAAAACAATAGATAGGAAATGTAGGTGAAAATGTTGAAAAGCATAACCACTTGGTTGTCTCTCATATAACATTTATTGATGAATGAAAATAGTGTATTCCTTTGTGGAAAAGTATGAGATTTGAAATGTTCCATGATAATTGCATATTCTTGGGGCTTGGTTTTCAAGGAAAAGTCTAATGTTCACTCTAGAACTAACTATGATGATCAATAACCACTTGGTGAATGCTAGTAGTCAACCAGTAAACCAACCACAATAGAATTTGAAATTGAATAGGTCAAAATGAAAATTATGTTAACACAAGAGTTCAACAAGAAATTCAATTTGGTATCTCATGCCTACTAGGGAGATATTTCCACTAAACAAAATCATAACACAAGCAACCATTCAACAAAGTATAAGTCATCTGAACAATGGCGTTGCCAAAGATGTAAGTGAAGGACTTGGAAATTTATGTTGATCATGGGAATCATAGATCTGGAAGACAACATGATGATGTTGTTGGAGAGGGACATATCATTGTGGAGGGATGGATTTACTTTCTAAAAGGGTCTCAACTCAATCTACCTAGATAGATGGTTTGTTTATCTTAGATATAGTGAGATTGGTTATATTTAGCTTACGAGCTTCATGAGGGTAGGAGAGGGAGGCGAAATAGGGATAGGAACCCTAACAATTCTCCGCAAGGAAAATATATTCTTACATGTAAAGATAAAGGGAATGCTAGGGGGGTAATTTGATGTAAAGAAAGGGTGAATCATGCCTCCATGTATGCACTTCTTGAGAGTGTTTTTAAGATTCACCATTTTGAAGCTATGAGAAGACTAGAGTGTAAGCACAAGAGAGAAGCTAAACATATTGTGGGTTGAGAAGAGGGCCAAGAAGGTCCTTTCTGGTTCTTCCTCTTTTAGATTGGAGACACAAGATTTAAGATTGTTTATAAGGTAACAGTAAAGATGAGATGGTTTTTCAAGCATATGCTAGCAGGGGTGTTGTTGGACTATCACAGTGGAAAAAATGATCTAATGGATAAAATGAATGCATGCTTTGAAAGAAAAATTCAATATTGGGGAGAAACTTGGGAAGGGTAGTTGATGGTTCCCTAAGCTGGGTCAAGTTCTTGTAATGGATTAAATATCAACTTCTGCTGCAAAGTCTCATGAGGAATATGATTATGTGGTAAATGCACATGAAAAATTAGAAGTCAAAGTCTAGGACTCATTACAAAGAAGTGATTCAGACAGTCACCACTAAGTTTTGAATGGCATTAAAATTTGACTTTCTCAAAATTGAATGAAGTTGGAACCACTATAAAACAACCTCAAACAATTAATGTTAATATTAAAAATTAAAGTAAAAGTTGACATTGTCCTTATCTTTCCTTTTCAAAAAGGAAAGGTAAGGAGAATGTCAACTTTTACTTTAACTTTAAAAATTAAATGTTACCATTAATTACTATGGCTAGGTTTTGTAGGGCCCTAGGTAAGATATTTTTTTTCCTTCTAAGTATTTTTTATTAAAAAAAAATATTTGGTGGTCATTAGCGATGCTGCACTACATTCTTCAGAATTGGTCAGTTTAGTAGAGAACTAGGCACTTTTGTGTTTTAAGGTCAATTCAATACAAGACCAACCTTAGCCAATTTGAACCACCAAACAAGACTAGTAAAACTCTAAAACCATTAGGACCAACCAATTCCACTAATTTTAAGCTAGCTCCAATAAGAGTGTGCCCTTCTCATCTTCCTCTCAAGTCATTTTGTTGGATCCTTTTCGTGAATGGTGATTTAGAGAGTGTCATAAACTGTCGAACTATTGTACATATCTTTCTATTAGAAGCAAGAATCCCTACGGAATGTGATATGGCCACATTCCTCCGGTGAGGCAACTCAGGGTTTTTGGTTCCTCCTATTATGCCTTCATACCTAAGGAACATATAAAAAACTCAGTGCAAGGTGTCACAAATGTATCTTCTTCGGGTACTCATACCTCCAAACCATACCATCTCTAGGATGAGGTGAATACGAAATCTATAATATCTAGAGTTGTGATCTTTCTTGAGTCTTCAAAGATTGACAATATTGTTGAGTGGCAGCTTAATTGTTTGGATAGATTTCAAAATGAAAAGTATTTTCAAAAGTTTTATAGTGAGATTCCACATCTCCTTCTCTTAGTTGTATACCTTCTATGAAGAGCCTTGAAGAAATCAGGTTGAAGGAAATTCATTCCCCTGCTTTGTTAGGAAGGAGCTAAGAGACTACTGGTAGTAGGTAGCTAAACTTGACAAGTAGTCAGGGTACATGCAATATACCAACCAAGGAGTAATGCAAAGGAGTGTACTGACTATATACATATCATCAAACATCTTTCATCCCACTTAGGATGCATTGCATAGTGTCTGGTTAGTCATAAGATCATGTTAGTGAAAACCTCCGTAGCTTAAACAAACAATTGGTAATACTCTTCATCTTCTAAGCTATGTAATAAACAAGTGAAAGGGAGAAAGACACATAGAGGAAACACATGGAATGACTTCCAGTTCTTGCAACAATGGATGTCATTGGAGACAGAATGATTTGACAATGATAAGCAAACTTTCAAGCTACAGTAAGAGGTGTATTTCAAAAGATGTGCTTTGTTTTTCATACCAAGCCTCCAAAAGGTTAGGCACCAAATGGAGTCTTCACGTGGTCCTGATATTATATCATACCTTGGGTTCTTTGGTCTACTTATTTTTCTCCTTGGCTCCTTGAGAGTCATCTATCATGTCATCTTTCTTCATGGCCCCTAAGAGACATAATTGTGTAGTTTCAATGGGGAGTGACTGTTCCAGGATGAGGCCATCGAAGGACATATTTTGATGGTTTTAAGATGCAAGGAACTTCTATGGGATGAAGCTGTGGGAGGACACATCTACGCAATTTTAGGATGCAAGGTAGACTCGATAATTAAGGGAGAAAGCTTCACACTTTCTCGAGATAGTGTGTTCCCCTTCAAGGTAGGACAATCAACGAAACCACTCCGCATTTTGAATGCTAAGGGAGATTGGGATTTTTGCGCATTGCACAGTTCCAACAGGAAAGGGAAAAGCTTGAGGGTTACATATGTGAAGTGTGTAATTCAGGAAAGTTGGATGAGGCTAGGTTGCTAAGGAAACTCTGAAATTTGGCTAAGTGTGGAATTAGTGGAACTGATGTGAACAATGATAAAAATCGACTACAATCACACACTTGAAAACTTATCGATACAACATAAACCATTGAGAACATATAAGACATACTTCTCTTAACACATACTTCAGGAAAGTTGGATGAGGCTAGGTTGCTAAGGAAACTCTAAAATTTGGCTAAGTGTGGAATTAGTGGAACTGATGTGAACAATGATAAAAATTGACTACAATCACACACTTGAAAACTTATCGATACAACATAGACCATTGAGAACATATAACACATACTTCTCTTAATGCAACAATCTTTGTGGCAAATTATTGCAAGTGTATCTTTGACGATAGGCTTTGGGAGGATAAAGGTGACACTTGTGTAAGAGTGTGTGAAATGAGTGTGAAACATTTCTATGCAGTGCGGAAAACCCATTCTCATAAATGTTTCCCCTTGAAGAAAAACAAACCTCCCTTCTCATGACAAGCGATAACCCCCATGCCCAAAGATGACACATTCTATGGAAAGATAAAAGCATGAATGACTCTTAGGATCAAAAGGGGGAGCTTGAGATCATCAACTTACCAATAAGTGATCAATGAATGATCGATCACAATATTCATAGCAGGCTCCGAAATTTAAGTGCAGGCCAAAATTGTGCAGGGCATTGTAGTGGCTAAAACAAAGCCTTCACCTTCTTGCTAGCTTCTTTTTCAACTAGTGTCTTGAATTCTATGAACTTGGAAAATGTTTCATCCTTCTTCCACAATGAGAAGATCTGACACTTTCGTGAGAAGTCATCAATAAAAATGACAAAATATTTATTTCTCACAATGTAGGTTGTCGAGAAGGTTTCATAAACATCATAGTGGATCCTTTCTAGGACAGCATGGGCTTTGTTGTCTTGATCATGGAATGTGGATTTTCTGTACTTCCACAATGTACATCCTTTGCATACATCCTACTACTTAAGTGCTCCTTTAGGGAGGCGAGTGGTTATTTTTTGTATAATATTCAAGTTAGCATGATGCAAATGACCAAGTATTTTGTGCCAATGTTCGTCAACATCGTGACGTGCACCTTCTCCACCTTAGTGCTTAATGCAACACAGTCTTTCACATCTAGCTTATACAGGTTCTTCACACGAACCCTGATCTGCTTCCCTGTCATGTGTCTATGCGCCTTAGGAGCGCTCTTCCTTTCTTGAATATCACCTCACAACCGTGGTAAACCAACCACTTAGTGAATGCTAGTAGAAGAACGCCTAATCCTTTACCTTTACCTTTATTTACTACCGCCTCGTATGGAAAATTTGAAGAAAAATTATTTCTTTTCTCTTTAAAAATTGTCTGAAAATCCCCCTCTATGTAGGAGCTCCAAATGCAATGATAGAGAAGTTGTCTCCAATAGTATGAGCAAATATGAAAGGAACAAAAAAGGAATTGATGTGTGAGAAATATTGTGAGTAAAAGTTGTCACGTTCTTCTTAGATGATTACCCCCACAAATCAAAGAGCCCAACAAATCATTGTATTTATATAAGAGAACGTCAGTGGTAACTACAATAACAACCTCGATATAGGCACAAGAAAGTACTTGTCTATGAGCTCGCAGATATAGGGCGCACTCTAGGAATCAATTTTGCAGTGGTCAGGTAATATTGTCTTAAAATGATATATTTGTGTCTTCATTGTTAATTGTATTAAATAGGTTTCATCTAATGTGGCCATTGTCTTAAATATAAAGTTTTTCCTTAAAATATTTTTGTCTCAAACTGTTTTTGCCTTAAATATAATGTTTTGTCTTTAGATGTTTGTCTCAAACTAGTTTTGTCTTAAATATAAAGTTTTGTCTCAAAATATTTTCGTCTGAAATTATTTTTGTGTTAAATATAAAGTTGTGTCTTAAAATATTTTTGTCTCAAACTGCGTTTGTATTAAAATATTTTTATGTTAAACTATTTTTGTCTTAAATATTAAGTTTTGTCTGAAAATATTTTTGTCTCAAAGTGTTTTTGTCTTAAATTTTATATTTAATACAATTCAATTGATATTAAATTTTAATATAAAATAATTAAAGTAAAGAGTGATATTTTAAGACAAAAGATTTATTTTGTCTTAAAAAAATGTCTTAAAAATACCCTTCGTGTAGTAGTGCTAGTTAGAAGAGAACTCATATCTTGTATGAGATCCACAAATTTTATACTCTTCCAATACAACTTATTGAAACTCAAAGTTCTTTAGGGAAGAAAGGTGCCGTTTGGAATTGGTAGGGTAGTCAACCAACTAAAAAAATATTTTTGGAAAAGGAGATTTGGAGCCTATACTTGAGTAAACTTGTAATAAAATAATAATGAAGTGACGATCTTCTATAGCCATTAACAAATGTTATATAATTTAATTCATAAACATATAGCTTAAAAATCTGAAAATATATTTGGGCACTTTTTTTTCAAATAAATTATAAATTTATTATTGCATAGGGATTATAATTCTGGATGGGGTTAGAATAGATTGTAATAATTGATATAAAACATTAATAAATACCTCATGCTAAATTAGGACTTATTGGACCATCACGGAGTACTTTCACAATAATGAAGTTCATAAAATGGAGCCATATGCACTTTTATTAAAGAATTATATCATATTTCTCTAATCATATGCACCTTGTATTCCTATAAAGTGTGGATAGATAATGCAGCATGATTTCTTAGCTTGAAATGTTTGATATGATGTGTTTTAAAGGCTGAAATTTTTAGGGTTTTGTACTGTTGACTAAGGAGGTAATACACTTTTACATGGGTAGCTTTTTACTATTTTATTTAGTAATCCACATTATTTATGACTTATAATTCAAAATTTGGTTTATAAGAAAATCGATAGTGGGAAAACACTAGGAATTGGATGAGAAAGTTTATTGATTTATACATCTCCAGATAATGTTTGTATTCATGCCAATACGATGGTTTATCCTCTTACAATGCTTGAAATGAGCAAATATATGCATGAAGAAATACACGTATGTATATTTGTAAATCCATGTTCCATTACTTTGAACTAATTGGACATTGATGATAATATAGAATTTTGAATAGGTTTGAAGAAGAAATAATATTTTGTTATTCATAATTTACTTTTAACAATGAAAATTAACCTTATACTATGGAATATTAAATAGAATGATGCTGGAATAAGTCTCTCTGAATTATATTATAAAGTACTGTAATTGATACTTTACATGCAATTTATGAGTGAAGGAAAAGAATCAAGTGAAAGAATTATAAATATATAATAAATTATCAAATGAAATATGTGTTGTATTATTATTATAGAAATCATGAACTATTAAATAATTAGTAGAGGACTAATTATTCATAAAAATGCAGTATTCGAAATAGGATGAACACCTTTAGTAAGTACCAACAAAATTTGATCAAATGTAATAATAATAATATTCTTACATGATAAAAACCTTGTAAGAAGGAAATATTTAACAACCCTTTGTAACATGCGCATATGAGGTAATTTTATTAAAGCGAAAGAAAAAAAATTACATCAGAAATTTCTCAAAATCTATCATTAGTCATGTTCCTCCATGCTTTTTAAATAAGTATTATGGACCAATTGGGTGTCAAGACAATGATAGATATCCACTAGTACCAATGAGAATATGAACCATAGATCACATTATGTCTAGAATGTTTCCTGAAGTTTGGATTAGTGTGCAACTAATGCATAATAAAGAAACAAAAACAAGAAACATACCTTTACCTAAGAGACATATTAGACAAGGTTTACCTTAGGCAACCCAAAAATGTTTAAATATCATAATATCACTCTACTAAGAACATGTTGGGATAAGATTTAAGGAGTTACAAAGGTTGCACAATAGGAGAAGGAAGGAGGCATTAGAATCTAACCTCCCTTGATGACAACTTTTTGAAATGGTAACATAGATCAATTTTTGGAAGAAGTCAATTTTATAAGAATATTTGTGAAACTATCAACGACTTGACCATATATAGGGAAAAATATCACCTAAATAACTCAATCATGAATGGTTTTTTTCATGAAGTGCATATATAGCTCAATTTGTTTCCTACACTACTACTAGATTTGATCTTTGAGAAGCTTCATAGAATTCTAATTGCCACACTCGATTGTGGCTAGATGTTTTGTTAAAATTGAAACTCTTAATGGATGGATAGAGTCCAAAAGACTTATTTATTTTGTTTTTTTCTAATTAGGTAAGAGTAGGACCATCTATTAATCAATCCAAAAATAAATAATATACATGAAGTTGCCCCTACGCTGTGAGAGTTCGACAGGCAAAAGGGCAGGAAAAACCCGAACGACACACCCAATCCATGAGAAGCCTAAACAAGAAAGCTGGGGAGTTCCAGCCAAACACTTTGGGAAACAAACAATCAAAAGACCACGTGCTGAAAACGGACCAAAATCAAAACACACTAAAATCTCTCTTACAGACCCAAAGAAAACTTTAGTCCAGCTCTCTAAACTTTTTCGCATCCACGACATCAAACCAACTAGCACGAACAAATCTACAACATTGATCACCCAACATAAATCCAACGGTCTTCGTAGATATCGGGTGGATAGAAAGCTCAAGGTAAAACCACCTGATGAGAGTGGTTTTCTCTCACCTCTCACTGCTACGTGTCATATAGAGAGTGGAATTGGTGGCTTTCCTCAAAAAACCAAAAACCACTGGGACCCCATTTGAAAAACCACAAGTAGTTTTGGAGAAGAATACCTCGTGGAAAATCTTGCTCGCTCTGTCGCCAGGAAATAGCCGGTAATCAAGTCCATCGGATGGTTCATGAGCCATCCTCCTAGACCCTCCTCCAAACAACATCAAAGTAAAAAGAAAAATAATGACCAAACTTGTGGTGCTCCCTGAGTCGGTCCTTCCATCACACCTCCGATGGAATGCTAAGATTTGGGTTGCAGCTAGCGCCAAACTAGGAATCCAGTTTAGCGTTCCCTATCCTCCCGTCTGTCACCTGTATCATTTAGATCCATACTGTTGGTCCATAGCTCCATACCTTTGTTTGCTTGACAGAGACAGTCTTCCAACAGTTTACCTATGGGTAACAAATCCCAGACATGTCAAGAATCACTATCCATATTAGTGACAGCTTTGTTTGCCAAACGGTCTGCTAACATGTTAGCTTTCCTTTTCACATGGACAAATCAAACAGTTCTTAACGTTTGCAGATGGTAGTGGATACGATGAAAGACTTGCAAAAGCTTCCAATGCTTCGACACTTTATCAGGAGAAGTGCCATTGCATATTTTCTTGGCCGCTCTAATGGTTAATTCTAAATCTACTTCAATGATAATATTCCGTGAATTTGAATCCACCAAGATTTCCAAGAATTGCTCTAATGCCATGAGCTTGGCCATGTTATTAGTGGCCTTCCCCAAGTGGCCATGGGATATCTTCTTTATCTGACCCTGATCATCTCTTATAGAACCCCTAAAGCCAGCTAACCTAGGGTTGCCCTTAGATGCTCCATTAATATAGCCTTTAGGAAACCGTATGGAGGAGGCTTCCAAATGTTGATAGTTGTTTTTAATTGGCTCACTCCCTCAATTATGCCCTATGGGCTTGTGGAATGGAGACCTAAGTGAAGTAGAATACTCACCTCTTGGGGCAGAGGAGGATCCTTGGGAAGTGTCCTCAACAAGCTTCTTAAAGTGTCTTTGATTTTCCTTATAATTTGGTCAATTAATATTTGGGGTTCACTTGCTTCGTTTTTGAAGATTCGACTATTGTGCTCTTTTCAAATATTCCAGATAACAAAGCCTAGAACTAGAAGCCATTCTTTATTAATCATTTCATTCTTTGGAAATTTTTTCCTCCAGTTCTTCAAAGTGATGGATATGCTGATTCTATCCCTATCTATTTGTTTGAAGATAAAGGCCACCCAGTCCCACATGATGGATGTGAAAGGACAGAGGTTGAGAAGATGTTCCAGCATCTCCTCGTGTGAGACACAAAGGTAACATTTGGAAGGACCAACGAAGCCTTTTCTTATAAGATTGTCCCAACTTAATATTTTCCTTTGATGCACCAACCAAATAAATAACTTTATTTTCATCCAGTGGGGGCTTTGCCATAGTTTCTTCCAAACTTGATCAGGATTCACATAGTTGAATCCTGTTATTTCCTGCTTAGCTTCTTTGACCTTCAGTATTTTTTCCCCATATTAATTCGGCAGAAAAGGAGGAAACGAGAATCCTTCTATACTCTAGATACTAGATGAGAGCCTCCACCTAGGCTTTCAGAGGACTCTCATCATTGTTGCCTAGATCCTTCCACTTCCTCCATTTTCCATTATTCCTTTTCTGGCCTAGGATGTCCTTTACCATAAGTAGACCCTTTCTATCTGGGTCACCCTTGAGTGGTGCTAATTCCTCCTTATAAAGATTGGGTTTCTATTGCCAATTTTCCTCCAAAAATCATGCGAGGTTCTCGGCTCGAATTTCCCAGAAGCTATGTTGTTGAACAATACTTTTATTTTCCCAGGCAAGGTTCCAAATATGGGAACCCCTCATTTGCCTTGACATTCTAATATGATCCGTCTCCTAATAATTCTTGGCATATTTTTATTTCTAAAGCTTAGCCCATTGAGTTGTCAACTCCTTGATCCACCTCCACCAATTTTTGCCTCCAGAAACTCTGTTGAGGTTTTCAAGGTCATGAAGCCCCAAGACACCATGGCCTTTGGGCTTACATATCCTGTCCTAGGCTACTAATGCCCACTTCTTCTTTTCTTCTCCTCTACCCCAAAGAAAATCCCTTTGTATGCTCCTGATTCATTGCTTAATACCCTTAGGAGAAGGAAGAGCTCAGAACATGAAAATGGGAATTGCCTAGAAGATAGCCTGTGTGAGCACTAGATGCCCTGCCAAATTTATTGACCTACATGTCCATTTTCTAACCATGTCCTAAAGTTTAATTATAATTGGCTCCCACACTTTCTTGCTTAGAGGTTTGTTAGTAAGGGTTATGCCTAAATACTTGGAAGGCGGTTGTTACCTTTGAAACCCCATAATTCTCGTAATGTTTCTTTAAATATCAATGTTAGTGTTAAAGAAAAAAACTTTTGATTTGTTGAGGCTTACCTCAGTGCCTACTGCCATAGCAAAGTCATTTACGATGCTTTTAATTGTTTTGGCTTCCTTGACTGTGGGTATGCCCTGTAGCATTATGTCATCCACTAATTTTTGGTGAGTATTAGTCGCTCCATCAAAGGTGAGTTTGATGCCCTATATTCGCCCTTCAGCATTTTTCATTTTGATCGCTCTGCCTAGCCCTCCCATCATGAGAACAAAGAGGAAGGTGAAAGTTGATCTCCCTGTCTAAGACCTCTGGAGGGAGTGAAGGTTCTTGAAGGAGCTCCATTAAGCGGTATGGAGAAACTAGTTGCGGTTACAAGTGACATGACCCATCTTATCCAATTTTGGTCGAAGCCATAGGCTCTTAGAATTGCTCTTATATAAGACCAACTTAGCTTGTCATAAGCTTTCTCTAGGTCCAACTGAATGATCATAACATCTTGTTTGTTAGTTTTCAGAGAGTGAACCACCTCATGAGACTGGATGATGTTGTTGAGGATTTGTCTTCCTTCCACATAGCCTATTTGCTCCTCCGAGATTTGAGATGGTAGCAGGGGCTTGAGTTTATTGGCTATCACTTTAGAAATAATTTTATACACCATGTTAGATAGGGCTATGGGTCTAAAACCATTCGAGTTATGGAATTTTCCTTTTTTGGAATCAAAGCTATGAGGGAAGCATTAAGAGCCTTCAGAACCTTTTTGGATTTTCTTGAGTCTTCCACAACCTCGAGGAGATCTTGTTTGACTGTCTCCTAGTAGGCTTTGAAGAAATCTACATTGAACCCATCCGAGCCTTGTGCTTTTCCATTTTCCATTTTATTAGTCACTTCACTCACCTCCTCCTCCGACACTGGTCTATTGAAATTGTTGTTGTCCTCTTTGGTAACCAGCTGAGGGATATACTGAGTGAATTGGTTGATGAACCTAGATCTATCCTCCAGTGGCTCCTTTGCTATGTTGACGAAGTGTTGTACAAGGACCAATTCCATTTCATTGTGAGAGACAAGCTCAATCCCTTGAGAATCTTTGATCTTCGTGATTCTGTTGTGTGCCTTGTGAGCCATGGTGGATCTATGAATGAATTTTATATTTCCTTCTCCCTCTCTGATCCACTATATCCTTGATTTATTTCTCCAGAAAACCTCCTCTTGCATGTAACGCTCATCCCATTCTACCTGCAAAGATTCAATTAGCTTTTGTTGCTCTTCAGTGAAGCCATCTGAGATGCTAATCTGATTGATTTCCCGGAGAGTTTTGCTCAGTTTCTCTTTTGGCTTTGAATATATCCCCAAATTCATTTTTTTCCCAATATTTAAGTCTATATTTGATTTGTTTAAGTTTCTATTGGAGCATGAACATTATAGTGCCCTGAATGTTCAAATCCTGTCACCGCCATTTATCAATATTGCTGGTGAATTTAGGGTGAGACAGCCAGGCATTTTCAAACCTGAAAGGTTTATTTCTTGGTGTGCCCATAAAGGTGGCTTCCAGCAATACAGGCTAGTGGTCCAAACCTCCAAAGAGCATAATAGAAGTTGTCATGGAAGGGCATTTGAAAAGGAGGTCCTCTGAGATAATAAATCTACCGAGCTTAGAGGCGACTTAAGAAACATGTCCCCTCTTATTGTTCTAGGTGAAGATTCCATTTACTGTTTTAGTATCCATTAGGCCCATGTTCATGATGAAGTTCTGGAAGGCCATGGAGTCTCTTCCTAGTTGTCTGATACAACCATTTTTCTCAGAAAGATATCTTATCATGTTGAAATCTCCTACAACGTTCCAAGGCATGTTGGGGTGTCTTGCTCTTAGATCCTCAAGGAAGATGAGATGCTGGAGCTTATCTGCTTGCTTTTGAGGTCCATAAACATTAGTGATCATGTATATCTCTTTATCACCTACAGGTTGACATATCATAGAAAGGTAGTCCTTGGATGCTTCAACATCCAAGATTTCAAACTTTTGTGGATCCCATAGGGTGAGTTCGCCCCCACTGAGTTGTTAGCTTTAACCTCTAGATACTCATAATTGATTAGCCATTTATTGTGAAATGATCTAATCTTATCCATCAAACATTTTGTATCCTGAATAAAATCCATATCCGATTTTTCCTTTTTAATTTTGTTACTGATATTTCTTTGCTTCCTTCTATTTCATATGTCCCTAATATTCCAAGTGGCAAGCTTCATTAAGAAACATTGGTAAGAGAATAGCTAGTGAGATATTTCATCTTACCTGAGTTAATCAATAGTTTTCCACATTCGTTCAGCATCTCATTTTTCTTTTTCTTCCTCCTTTCCTTCCTTAGTTCTTTGGAGATTGTACCTCTATGTTCTCCATCATTTTGACCCCACTGTGTTCTTGCCTTTCATGGTTTCTTTTGGACTCCTCTTTTGGCAGGGAGTCCATTCCTATGATTGTTCCTTGTTCAAGAAATTTTTCTATATCTAGATTTTTCCTCTCTAGAATCTCTTGTAGTTCATGGTCTTCAATGCCCATTTCACTTGGAGTCATCTCATAGTACCACCTTTCCCTTTGCCCCTGTTACACTGAATTTTGTCACCTTGACTATCTGCAGTTATATGGCCCCATCAATAGCCATATTGTCCTCTTTGTCAAGCCCCATACCTCTGCTCTTCATGTCAAAACTTCAAAGAGAGAGAAAGTCACTTGAAAACATGTT